>JACCGJ010011325.1:0-13028 GCA_013407085.1 Atriophallophorus winterbourni | reverse complement strand
TGGACCTTTACTTGCTGACGTCTTCATGGCGAAACTGGAAAACACCATACTTTCAGACATCATCACAAAGGTGGAAGCCTATTTCCGCTATGTGGACGATATCTTCCTAATAGTGCCTAACTCAATTGAGCTCGAATTTCTCCTAGAGAAATTCAATTTGGCACATCCAAATATCACATTCACAGTCGAGATTGAAACAGAGGACGGGTGTTTCTCTTTTTTGGATATTGCCATGAAGAGGAAATCAAACGGTCTGATTGAGAGACGAGTCCACCGTAAAGATACCTGGAACGGACAATACATCCATTTTGATAGTTTCGTCCCATTGAGCCAGAAACGGGGGCTTACCCGATGTCTGGTAAACAGGGCGCAAAACATTTGTTCGCCTGAAACACTGGAAGAGGAACTCGAAATCATCCGGCAAATCCTTGCCCAAAATGGCTACCCAGAAAGATTCATCCGTAAAAATATGCAGCCGGACCATAAGAAAAACCAGGTAGCTGGTCCGAAAATAAACCGGTCTATGTGAGCTTGCCATACAAAAGAGAATGTATAGCCAAGGTCATAGGCGAACGGATCCGCCGTGCAGTTGAGGGTACCTACAATGCAGCCCAACTCCGTATCCTCTTTTACTCACAACGCATGATCTCCCTGACAGTGAAAGAAAAGTTGCCGAGCCACACGTCCAGCTTTTGTATCTACTCATTTGGTTGCTCGTGTCGAGCATCCTACATAGGACTACGACAAGGCGCTCGACTGACCGCATTAGGGAGCATATCACCAACCAACTGACCGCTGGCATATCGCATTTGAACAGGAGTTCGATAGCGGCGCATCTCCTCACCACAGCTCACACCGTCCGAAAGGAAGCAGCCTTCCAGGTGATATATCGTGCCAACCCACATCTACCTAGACTGGCCCGCTTCCACCTTCTATGTGTCTCCGAAGCCATAGCAATAAAGCTATTCAAACCCTCATTATGCCAACAAAAGAAGCTCAGTCACCCACTCAAACTGCCCTGGCCTGACAAGTTTTGGCTCAGTCCAAGTTGTTCCAACAATGACCCCATCATCCCAATTACCCCTCAGCAACCCCAGCCCACCGTGTCCTAACCGAGACAAGTATGTGCTAATTATCGTTGACCTTAAAATTAGTCTTTGTTTCTTTCTTTTAACCCTATTTATCTATCTGTAATTCATATCCCGATGTAAATGGCCTGATGCGACTCGGCGAAAACAAGACCTTGTTTGCTTCCTTGCCTTCTCATGACCTCTGGGATTTTTACACGACTGATGTGGACTAGTTTTGCAATCCTAAATATTTTTAAACTAAGTATGCACAACTTTGCAGTGCTTCTGTGATGTGCAGCTAACATCGTGCTAAATTGGTTTGCCACCGGCAGTGAGCTGCATGCGGAAACATGTTGGAGTTTCACTGCCACTTTTATTTTCATTCTCATTTGTCTAGGCTTAGGCAACCTGACAGTATCTTAGCCCAGGATCAGGCTTGTGATCTCATACAGCATACTAGGGATGTGCAATGAGACCTCGTTTGAGATGAACAGCTGTTTAAATTGTCGAGGTACCCTGTGATGTATCGCAACCAGATGCTGCCAAGCGCTAATCATTAGGAAATTCAGTTTCACTGTTCGTTAAGCTGCAGAATCACACTTGTTTCCTGTCTGATGACCACGAGATCAACTGCGCTTTCCATGCTATTTCGGGAGAAACGATACAACTAACATCTCGCATGTTGCTGCGAGACTGGCGGTGGGCAAATGCATTTGCGAATAAACCAACACATTTCCGTAAACAGTATAGCTAAGATTAGAGGTCCCACTGGGCGTGAACTTCGTTTAATTTGGTAGCTCAGTGGTCGGGCATTCCTGCGGCTGTAATAAGACGTGAGCTCTGAGCGATTCTGGTTAGTTATTGTTCAACATAGTAGCAGCTGTATTCGCACCAAAACGCTGTCAGCTATTTAACAGCGGGGACGGCAGGCTGGGATCACACATATACGGAATTGCAGGATATTTGGATGTTGCAACAGACCCGTTTCATCCAAGTATGATTGGTCTAGCGTATTTGAACGTAAGCAACGAACAAATGGATCGCACTATCGTCTCATTGTGATAAGACGTGTTTTGGGAGCTCTGTGAGGACAGGTTGTTGAATGATATCCGAGATCGTCTCGAGATGCTTACGTGTAGATCGTGCATATTAATCAGAGCACAATTACAAATATCCTGCATGAGAGAAACCTCAAAATTGGGAACTAGTCTACGGTACCGGAACGTTCAGCGATTTTTCTCTGCGTGCGCTATGATAGGATTCGCTTTCCTGTTACAACCTGCGACTGTAATGGAAAAACTTAAATCCCTATCACGCATGTGTGCTTTCGGTATGGACCGTAGTTGAAAAAACGAATATACAAGCACCCGGATTAGTGGGTTTTTAGGATTGCATGAACAGCTGAAACGGATCAGTTTCTCGAGATGGAAATACATCTCGTATAACAAATAGTGGCAGTATTGTTATCATTTTACAGCGTTAGCAGAGGAACATTCATTTTGATGTGCAAACTATGGTTTTGGTCGCAGCGTGATTGATAACTTTATCAAAATTGTCACGAGGATAGAAAACTCAGTGGCAATTCTCACAATACTTTTCACAATGCGTAAATCCAAAGTCGACATAACTCCAAATTCTATCGAGCAGTTGGGTGATAACAAGCCGGAAGTACGTCGTCTAAAAACATTCAAAATTAGTCAATAAACGGCGATGCATCTAAGAGATTGACATTTACTTAAGACCTTACAGCGAATAAAGAATGGGCACTTGTTACAATCTCGTTTTTTGCTATTGGTCATAATAATTCGCACAATGCGTCAGCATAATGAAATAGTGCAGATTTCGGCAACTTACCTGTTTGCATTGCTTACAGATGTTGGTGCTAATATCGCTTATTTTTGCATTTTCTTCACGAAGACGTACATAGCTTTAAAAATCAATCACAAATGTAGGCACGATTATGAATTTGTTGTCTTCATAGACAATGTCAACGTGACTGAGACTTCAGTGGGCTCCAGTCCTTTGGCGCGTGCGAGGTACAGCGAACTATCCCTAACATCGGGTTAGCCAGGTCTCAGTAGCTTGACTTATTCAAAACCTTGTTTTGTTACCACATCTCACATTTTATCCCACTAGTTCTATAGAGGTTAGTCCTCTTTACCGCATAGTTAGATTTATATCTCCATTCGAGCCCAGCACACAACTCTGTAATGCCTCACATCCGCAAATCTGGTTTCAACATCGTTACGTTGAATTTTTGCCTGTAAATCGTGTAATAACATTTTTCAGTTAATCGGCTAACACCTGTGTTATGTCGAACGAACCGTGTCACATTCTTAGAATACAGTAACACCCGTGTCCTGAGATGGTGTGTTGGACGTTAAAGTGGTGTGGTTTTTGATACCCGTTGCCTGCGTAGAATTGTTCGCATTCGGTGGCAGCATCGTGTTACAAATATAGATGTCTGCAAGCGGGTGTTAGGACCAGGTGGACACGGACTGAGAGAAATGCTGATGCTTGCTCGCTTGCGATGGTTGGGACATGTTTTAAGAATGCCTACTCACCGTTTACCGTACTGCGCCTTATTCGCAGAGCCTGACAGAAGCTGGGAGAAAAGATCGGATGGCCAGTCCATGACGTGGCGCGTTGGGATGAAGAAACTCACCGTAGCGCTAGGCTCAGTTGGGCGTATTCGTTTGCCTGGGTGGGGTCCAAAAGCTCCACCTAATAGTTGGCTGGAAACCTTACGTGATATGGCTACAAACCGAAGTCAGTGGCGCCAGTTTATTTTATTATGTGTGTCATAATTTTTTTATTCGGTATTATTTTACGTAAAAAAAACAAAAAAACAAAAAATCGCATGCAGTGAAACTACAAAAACAAGCTGCTTTTTTGTGCATTTGCTTTTGCGTATTCCGCTTGCCTGCTTTCCCTTTTCCACGCGCTTGCTTATCTGCTTTTCCTGCTTCATATTGCTTGGCACTTTGTCTGGCTCCAGACTTGTTCTTCATGTTAAGTAAGAATGATTCACGCAAGGTATCAAATAGTGGTATCCAAAAGCGTATCGCTTTTCATCATTCAGGTTAGTATGGGAAAACATTTGCCGACAATAGAATATTATTTGAAATTTCTTTTCGCCTATTAACGTTATTTCTTATGGGATGAAATATTCGTTACTGGGCTGACGGCATTAATGCCCCGGAATTACTCCATTTGGTTGGGACAAAGCGGTTTGCGCCAGAGTCCAACATGTATCGATTCTACTCATATAGGTTCAATAACTTTTTAGGTCCACCCTTCGCCATCCTGTTTAGGTTTTTGCCATGTCATGTTAACCACTTGGTACTTGTTGCCGATGATGCTGATCCATCGTGCAATAATGTCAAAAAATTCCCAGAACTGGGACTTTAAACGCTGTGGATCCTACACCAACAAACAAGACCAACGTAGGAGTTCAACCAAGGTTTGAACAACAACAACAAAATCCCGATCGATAAATAGCTCAGCTCGAGAGCATCACACAATTTCCAGCTCAAATGCATCGACATTGTATTAAGAACGACGCATATTGGAGTTCACGTGTATTTTCAACGCAGTTTGAAATTTGTCCAACGTTGATAAAGAATGCCATATGGACAGGTGGAGTGAATTACAAAGAGAATGCTTTACATAAATTCAATCAAGTCAACAAGAGTGCATATGGGTCAAAAATGGCGCCTCACCTCAGTTAAACAAAGAAAAATAAAGGGATGTGAGAGGTTTACAGGAATGCAATCAGGAGCATATCTACATGTGAAATAATGTACAGCTTCAGTTAAGACTTCCGCGACACGCAGAAGCGCCACACAAACAGCGTATTTTGTCATCTTCGTACGGAAACTTGTAGTCGTAGGTGATTTCCTCCATGACATTTATATCACGTTTCGAATAAATCACAATCTTCTTTTTGCCCTCAACGGTGATAATCTTGGCATAGCAATTGGGCTGTGAATAAAAGAGGTAGAATTACAGATCGATTATAGTATGACAAATAATCATACAAGATAGATGGAAAGTTCCTATATTAGGCGATTTCGGGTCTTGGCAACTTACGCCGAGGGATTAGTAATTATGTCACTTTATTCCAAGCACAAATGACCACGAAGCGGTACAGTGGAACGACTAGACTCTCTTCTACTACACCTGAGAAGCACGCAAGCTCTCTTGACAAGTCTGGAGAGATTGACATCTCAAGACAACGTGCAACACGGGTAGGTGTGCAGCTGAGAGTGGACACACCACCAATGAGCATCCTAAGGAGCGAAACGAATGGTGATCAGCTGACTTCTAAGCGTTGGAGCAGAATAAAAAAAACAGTGACGTGCTGGAAAGAGAATCAAACATGTATATCGAGATAATTATGGAGCGATTAAGACAAGCTTCAAGGGAATAAAGCTTTCCTCAGAGCTTGTGCAGTAGAGCACTCGTTTAACATGTGCCCCTTTCCATATTGACTGCTAGGCCCAAGCAAATATGTGTTTTTAATAGACAATGATGTTTTAAAACCAAGTGGTTGATTTTTCGATTGGTTTTGATTTTTACGGCTGATTCAGAGATGCAAAATCACAACGCGCTAGACGAGTAAAAAAATCGATTAGCCATGTGACGACATGTCCAAGTGCGCTGATTTAAAAGAACTAATAGCACCAAAAAGGACACCGCTAGATGTCGATGGTTTACATTAAAGTCTAAAAAAAACAATGGACTACGAGAAGTTCAGAGAGCATGAAATCATCCAACGAATCATGCATGGGGGAGGAAAAGCGGGAATTTTCAAAAGCTTCATCTCATACGCTGTGCTATTTGAAAGCATAATTTCACGCGCATCGCGAAAACCCTCTGTAGGCTGAAATCGTTGGACGATGCATTCTCTACTGCTCGAGTTTAAATAGTGCGTTCGACTGAGAGGCTCAAACATGTTTTCTGCTTGATGCGATGCAAAAGCTCAGATCCTTTACACCCAAAATCGAAGATCACAATCGAATAAGCCGGGATGGCGTGTGTACGAGAGCCATTAAGGTCGACGCATAGAAGCCAGTATACTCAAGAGAACCATTTCTGGACTTATGTATGCAGCGTGGACTGTTTATCAACAGCACTCATGGAAGCCTAAAAATAGGAAGTGTGCAACTCTTCTAGTAACAGTTAGCCATAAATACAAATCGAACATCTCACCAAAAACGCTAGATAAAGCAGATGCAGCGAGGAAAGTCGCGTTGTCTAGTGTTGATATCACCTGCGCTTACATTCCACAACCGGTTTCTGGCTGGTTGACGACACCACGTGATTAGGTTCAGTGAACGTTTTTATGCGATTATGATCACGCCCTCACTTAATCGTGCAGCTTTTCTGTGGTGTGCGGCTAACATAGTACTAAATTGATTGGCCAAAGGTAGTGAGCTGCATGCTGAAACACGCTGGAGTCTCACTACCATTTCTATTCCCCCCTCATATCTGTATAGGCCTGGGCAACCTGACAGTATCTTAGCCCACGCGCAGTCTTTGACTTTGCGGCACTTCGTCTGGATCAGGCTTGTGCTTCCATACCATACCTCACTTAATCCAGATTCGTGTTTGTCCAAGGACCGTCACCGATAAGCGCATATCTCGCGAGAAGCTTTCAGAGCACACGGTTCGCGAAGCACATCTCAACGACTTAGTAAATATTCTTTCCATCACGATGTCCGACAATATGATGCAGAAATGTAGTGGTAGCTAGTGTCATGCACCATAACGCCGAGTCTGTATGTGGCAATACCGTCTCTGCTCGAAAAATCCACTGGATAAAAGGAGAAGTGCCTCCGCCTCGCACTATAACTTGTTGCGGCTAAAGCAGTCACCCCTCGTGAACTAGTCCGGTTATCTTCAAGGGGTTTGGTGATACCTTACAAAACACTAGGTTAGCCGCCGCATCAGGTACGAGTGACAAAAATTATATCTCAGTTTTCGGTTTGTATGTTGGCCTGCTTCGGTCGATGTCGACCGTGGATGTACATCGCAATCGCATGAATTTTCATGTTCTACAGCTTTTTGAATGACTAATCAGTCCGATTCGTAAGGAACAATCTCACCCCGCAGCGCTTGCAGCGATGGTCAGAACTCGGTTGTAGGGCGTCAGTTGCACGCCGGCGGCGTGATCATTGTTCAGCAGCCAAGGGCTGTATCTGCTCCTCCACAGCTTGCAGACAACGCTTTACACAATGCCTCCAATGTGAGCGATCAAGGGCAAGTTCTTCCCAACTCGCGGGCTCAATGCCATGAGCTTTCATATCTCTTAGCAAACGTATTTTGTACCGCAAGTGCGGCCTGCCCAATAGTCGATTTCCTAATTGCAACTCACTATAGAGTAGTAGATCTTTCGGAATACGACCATTTTCCATTCTGTAGACATTACCAAGCCACCACAGGCTGCAAATATACGAGAATAAGCATTCAGCCAGTCATAACCCGACATCCTACTTCAGACTGCCTTCGGTGGCTTATCATGCTAAGGGAATCACGAATTAGTGAACAACCAGGAATTTACATTTATTCTCCGGCAAGCCTAAGAACAATACCACGTTTATAAACAGCCTATAATGGCGATCTTTATTGATTTTAAGGATGCAATTGATTTGGTTTTTTAGTATCTCATTGTGCAAATGTGTCCGGCAGAAGTATGTACACATAATTCTGGTGGCATTGTATTCCTTTAGTTCCGAGTGAGTTATGGTACGCAATAGCCTACCAAACAACTTTCCCACAGTTGCTGGTTATGAAAAGCGCGTCGATTTTGCAATTTCTGTTCAATGGTGTAAATGATGCTGTGATGGAGACATGTAGTTCAAACATACCGACATCCGATAGGAGGTATGTATTTATGTATGTATGTGTTGCTTCTTTCTGTTCCGTCAATATCGCCTTCCACACTATTTTTCTGACCTGTCATTATCCTATTGCTTTACGGACCCTTTTGCTTATTTTGACCTTGATTTGCTGCGCACAATTTGTCGTAATCTCGATTGCGTGGGACGGTCGGACATCTGAACTTGATTTGATTTTGACTCGTGTACGTAACTTGATACGTACACGATATTGTTTTGACATTTACCCGGTTGACCCCAATATTTGAGGTATGTTTTTACCATATTTTGATTGCCTCAATACAGTACCGCATTTATAGACAAATCCGCTTTGGGTTCTGATATACCTCTGGGATTTTGCGCGTCACTCAACTTGGGACGTTTCATTGATTGTCAAATACAATCAAAAGTATGAAAGCACAAGCCTGATCCAGGCAAAGTGCCGCACAGTCAGAGACTGCACATGGGCTAAGATACTGTCAGGTTGCCCAGGCCCAGACAGATATGAGGAAGAAAAAAGAACAGGAAATGGTAGTGAGCCTGTTTCAGCATACAGCTCACTACCTCTGGCCAATCAATTTAGCACGGTGTTAGCCGCACAGCTCAAAGTACTACACGATTGTACATCCGTGCACCCAGCAACGTAACACGAGATGCAGTCGGTAACATCATATCAATTGTATCTTTTCACGCACTGGTCTCTGGTAAGGAAACATCTGATTAAGAAACAACTTACCTGGCAGCTATGATTAATGAAGCGAGCGTTATTTCCACACATTGTGGCATCAATCACGTAGTCGTCATCCAAGCGAAACAGATACGAACCCCCAATTCCCTTGGCGATGTATTGCCGTTCTCGGACCTCTGCCACGGTGCGGCGAATAACGTGACCGACATATTCGATCACCATTTCCTCGGCGGCAATCGGCTCCAGCGCGATCAGACCCCAGGCATGAATCGGGGACTTGGCGAAAGTCAGCTGTTTCTTTCGGAACTGCAACGATATTCAGTGCAAGATAGCAATGGTGACATTTTACTAATATGGGAAAACTTTAATTTAGGGCTAGCAACGACAGTGCCAGCATAAAATTATATATTTGAGTTGAGTTTTATTCTTTTTTAAGAAAGATATAACAAAACAATATGAAAGAGATTATGATAATACAACAGAGTACATTTGCGGCACTGATTAGGAGTCACCTTCATAAGAAAAGATATATAGGATAGCACCCAAGCAAATGAATATTTAATGTTGAGTCTATCGCTCGGTAAGCCTTTTCTCAGGGCCTCGCCATGTCATGTACTGGCCACCCAATTGTTTTCTCCCACCTCTACAAGACTTTGAATCAGACGCGGCATATTAAGCGGTGAGAACGCATTCTGGAAACCATCGCAAACGAGTATTTACAAGCATCGCGTATAGACCACAGCCTATTTGTCTGTCAACGAATGTGGGCAATATGTTGTTTGCAGGAAACGGGCATCAAAAACACAAGACATTACGACATATTTCGTTCGGAACGACCAGGTTTCGCATGACTGCGTTGTACACTAGACCTTTAGTATGAAACAAAAAATCGCATTGTCGCCATAAAAGGTGAAGGTCAGGAAACGTTAAAAGTACTTAGGGTACACGACGTGGAATCACAACCTGCAGCATTACAACTGCATATTTGAACGAAACTTTGTACTAGCTTTTTAAATCGAATGCCAACAGTGAGGTTTGAAAAAGCGATCCGCTGTAATCCTGTTTCACACATGCTAGGTGCGAAGCACTTGAAGCTTTAAGTGCTAGAAAGCGTAGGTTCTTCTTTCATAATCGCGAAGTCACCGGCTGGTAAACTTCTCATCCGATAGAAGTTCAACCTCTGTGCCCCAAAGACAAACCAACGATTTACTTAGGACAACGGTTGTGAGGTTAATAGGGAACGGCAAGATAGAACATCCCTAGCGCACCCAGCTTGACAGACAGTTCGATGAACCTTTACGATCGACCAAATCGAATGCCGCTCGTATGTCCTGAAAAACCATGGAAATTGATCTACACAGCACATGACGTTATGCGACAGAGTGTGGAGATTTCGTGAGGCAAAGTACAAACACAAAGTATGTTGTGGATAACATTTGACGAGGTAAATGTGTGATAATTGTTTCGCTTTTAAAACTGTTTACCATTCGCGACCACTAACCTTCAGTTGATTGAACTTGAGGAGGTCTCCGGTTTCGATATCCTGAAACTCCGTCAATAAGCGTCGCTGGACAGACCTTGCCTCACGGAACTGCGTCAATTGTCGCTTTTTCGCTTCAGATGCACGTTCAGTGATTCGATCTTCAATGCTTGTGCTTATGGCTGTTGGGAAAGCAATAAAAAAGCATTGATGATTATGATGAAATCACAAGTTTCGAGCCAAGCACTCAGTGCCGTAGACTGCACGTGGGCTAAAATGCTGTCAGGTTGCTCGGGCCTAGACATTTATATGAAAGAGGGCATGACATTCACACTCTGCGCACGTAGCTAACTACTGGTGGCAAATCAAGGTAGAAGAGCGCTACATGCACAGCAGAAAATTAACGCAACTTGGAACATCTGTGGAAATACACAACATTAGGAAACCAAGATGGATAAATAACTATATACTATACCAGATACAGCATTCTGGTATCAAAATCAAGTGTCGTACAAACACAAGGGATAAATTAAGCAATAAAGCCGCTAAACACAAATGATCTAGAATGTATTTGATGAGCCAAGGTCAGGGATATGAAATATCAAACCTGATCCAGGCAGCGTCGCACAGTCAGAGACTGCACGTGGGCCAAGATACGGTCAGGCTGCCCAGGCTCAGACTGATATAAGAAAATAAAATTAGAGTGGTAGTGAGATTCAAGCGTGATTCCGCATGCAGTTCAATACCAGTGGTATATAAATATAGCACGGTGTTACCTGTGCAGTGAACAAGTACTGCACGATCGCACTCCGTGCACACGTACACATGCAAGAAAAGCACAAATGGAAGCATCTCAAAAGTTTAACGATTGCGCAAGTAAATGAAAAACAGACTGCGTGAAAAGATACTTACTGGTAACATTAGCATTCATGCCCAATTGCGTCTCGACAGTGGCAGGCATCAGAGGAATCGGACGCCTTCGTCCGTCTTCGCCAAGCAAACTTCGACCCACAGACCATGGCCGGCGGAAACGCTCCTCTGGTGGAATGCGATATCGTCCTTGAGCACGAGCACATCCTGTGGGGTTAGAGACAAATTACTGATTGATGGAACTCTGAGAACGGCAAGTAAGCTGCGTAAAACAAGGCATATTTGCAGGCTCCTGAAATACCATTTTGTTAATGGTAGGTTGCCCAGGCCTAGACAGATATGAGAGGGGAAATAGAAACGGTAGTGAGACTGCAGCATTTTCAGCATGCAGCTCATTACCGTTGGCCAATCAATTTAGCACGATGTTTGTTAATGCATGTGTCAATAAAAGTAATCAAGGACGTACCGAACGAATGAGCCGGGGGAATAGCTGCAGCGGGACCGAGGTGCAAATCCACAGTGGAGTTAGGTATATCATCGAGGATCCGAGTATTGATGGCTGCAACCGCGTGTATAACGTGATCGATCCGAGGTATACACTGTTGATCAGCATCTACGTTTAATGACTCGGTGGGTAAACGAGATTTGGAGTCTGCAGCAGAGTGTTCGGTGGTCGCAGAGCCCGACGAATCGGAGGAAGAATTGCCTGATCCGAAAAGTTCCCTTGCGGTCACTCGGCGTCTCGTCGAACGGGGGTGATTGGTCGAGGAGCGCTTAGTGATGGTGTTCAGGGAGTAGCGGACCAAACGACATTCCGAATCGATCAAGGCTAAGCAATCGGGTGGATCAGGAATAAGCGTTGGAGGGTGTTCAGCCCAAGTGCTATGTCGAGCAAGTTTGTGGAGTTCATTATCGGAGGGAGGAAGTTGAACAGCTGATGTGGAGCACCAAGAACAGGGCGATTGTGTACAACACTGGCTGAGGTGCTCGTGTGCCAATCGCAAATATTCAATATCTTCGGAATCCAATCCGCAACGAAATATTGACAGTAGAATCTGAAAAGACGTAGAAGCGTGATATGTTGAAAATAGGGGTGGGGAAATTGATTGGTGAAATTCTAACAGTATGGAACGAAACTGTAGCGTGAATAACTTTCATGTTGTAGCAATTATGATTTTGAATTCTTAAGCCAATTCCCGGAAAAGCCTTGAGGTAATGTAATTTGAAGGTCAAAGCGCATGATTGAAAACACAAGGTTCACGAATGATAAACTAAGTGGCTTCTTTTGTATGCCACTGTTGGGTAAGGTTGGTACGACCAACCTGTTCAATAATCATCATTCATCATGAAGACACAAGTCTGGAGCCAGACAAAGTGCCAAGCAATATGAAGCAGGAAAAGCAGATAAGCAAGCGCGTGGAAAAGGGAAAGCAGGCAAGCAGAATACGCAAAAGCAAATGCACAAAACGCAGCTTGTTTTTGTAGTTTCACTGCATGCGATTTTTCGGGTTTTTTTGTTTTGTTTTTGTTTTTTGTTTTTTTTATGTAAAATAATACCGAATAAAAAAATTATGACACACATAATAAAATACACTGGCGCCACTGACTTCGGTTTGTAGCCATATCGCGTAAGGTTTCCAGCCAACTATTAGGTGGAGCTTTTGGACCCCACCCAGGCAAACGAATACGCCCAACTGAGCCTAGCGCTACGTTGAGTTTCTTCATCCCAACGCGCCACGTCATGGACTGGCCACCCGATCTTTTCTCCCAGCATCTGTCAGGCTCTGCGAATAGGGCGCGGTACGGTAAACGGTGAGTAGGCATTCTTAATACATGTCCCAACCATCGCAAGCGAGCAAGCATCAGCATTTCTCTCAGTCCGCGGCCACCTGGTCCTAACACCCGCTTGCAGACATCTATATTTGTAACACGATGCTGCCACCGAATGCGAGCAATTCTACGCAGGCAAAGGGTATCAAAACCAGAAAGCCGACGGACATCTTCCGCTCGGATAGACCAGGTTTCGCAGCCATAAAGGA
>JACCGJ010011324.1:0-10874 GCA_013407085.1 Atriophallophorus winterbourni | reverse complement strand
GTGAAATTACTACGCATAAATATATCCAAATTGTTCCTGAAAATCCTTTCACTAGATGATTGTACGCAACATCTGATGGTAGGGAATTCCATAAGAAACAAACGCGCACCGAATAGAAGAACCGACGGCAGTGAGAATGTGGAATATCAAATGCCAGTGGGTGAGTACGTGTGGCATGGCTTGACCGGAGGCGAGATAGATGCCTCAGTGGGTTCATCTTTGAGTTCGTTATTTTATAAGTTAGGATTAGATCAAATCGAACCCGTCTGCGAGGTAGTGTATCCAAATTAAGATGAACCATTCAGTCCTCATATGGTAGATTGCGGAGACAGCCAATCATTTTAGTTTCTCTGTGATGGATTTGATCTCTCAGTCGAGTTCTTGTCAATCGGTTAAATTCGAAACCTCTCTACGTTGGGTTTAATTTTGTATATATTGATGAATTGCATATCCTTCAATAGTAACTGAGCTTGACTATACGTTTCTGTCTTTGAAGATGCCGTAAGAAGATCGGTTCTATGCAATTCATCCATACCACGAATTGTTTCGGGATTGCGAATCCTGTGCTTACGTTGTAACGTAGATTGAGATTACCTTTAGCTCCCAAGAATTCACACCCAGTATACTCGGCATTTCCAAGTCTGGCTATACCACTCTTGATAGCTCACGCCATTTTATGAGATATGAAAGACGTTGCGGTTATCGTTGTATTCTGGAGGACCTGGATTTCGAACGTTTTTTGAGGATACAGATTTAATTACTAGCTGCAAGCGTACATTAAACAATCGAGTGACTTTCAGTATGGAGAACGTCACAGCAGCACTAGAAAAACCGAATTAAGCTCATCTGTTACAGCAGAAAGGTATAAATTGCGAAAGGTATTCTTAACCCTGTGCTAGGCAGCAGGTTTATGCCCAATGGATTCAAGGATTATGGTTAAAAAGTTAATACTTTACAACCCCACTGAATTTCGGTATGAATGAAAATGTGAATAATATAATACTATAAAAGGAATAGAGAATATCAAATGTAAGATGTTCTTTTGAATATGTATGTCAAATTTGGTTCTAAACACCGCCAGGCAAGGAGAGTCCACAATATGTCGGGTTAGGAATTCCAAAGAAATATAGCATGTACGGCGAAAAAATGGCGCTGACAATCAAAAAGGGAACTTGGGACATAAGGGGATAAAGTAAGCTCGCGTTTCACTTTTTTATCACAACCATCAAGCAAGTATTTTTTGTGGAGATCCTTCGGTAGACACAATACTATAGATCAGAATAATATTGCGCCATATCCTCCCTTGATCAAAGTCACATAGACCCAGACGTTGCAATCTTCCGGTGTACGGAACATTGCGAAGACCAATCAATAACTTTGTTGCTCTATGATAGAATTTATCGAAGAGAGCAATGTCTTTTCGCAGCCAAGGAGCCTAGACCTCTACCGCATACTCCATCGATGATCGAAGGTAGACATTCATTATCCTTGGTAAGGTTATCAAATATTCTTCGAAAGATACCTTACAATCTTTTGTCCTGTCGATATATATTCTAGCAGTGCAGAATATGATCTGAGCCATGCAATAAGCATGGGCTAGAGAAGTACGACCATCGTCAAAATGGTCAAAAGATGTCAACCGAAACACTAAACCTCCAACAAATATCCTCATCCTCTTTTACTTGTAATTTAAAGCCTTATGGTCACATTTATGTTTGAGTTTTCTTGGGATTCAAATATATTTTCGCCCTCCCAAGCGAACACACATTCGATTTCAGGCTTGTATTAAAAGGATTCAAGAACACACTTTCATCCATCATACAGATCCAAAGTTACATTTTTGGTTCACAGCTTCATGTATCTCAGCATGATCCTATTTCATAACAATATTGTCTATAATCTGTACAAACATGATTCGACTCCGACCACGTTAATCAATTTCCCAGGAAACCCCAAAATTCTCCGGTTATTCTCCCAAACTCCCACGATCCACACAACCGAATTTGGACTTCCTCGCGCCGGAGGCCCAGTTGTATAACTCGATGTCTCCGCTGGCGGACATGTTCTCCCTCGGAATGGTGATTTGTTCGATACACAACGATGGAAGATCTCTGATTGAGGCGGAGCATCAACCTAGTGTTTATGTGAAGAAACTTCCAGAGGTATGTCTCTGATTGTTCCGGTGATTTGGTCGCACCAAATCCAAGTCATTGTACGGTCTGATGAGTGTGAAATGCTTCGAGTAAACGTCTCGAGGTTAAAGCCGTGAATGAATACAAAGTTCCCGTTGATCTTTCAGTTCACGTGAATGAACATCCTTGCGGTTGAATTGATTCAAGCTTGTAGGGTTGCAGATTTTGATTATGTGGATATATCAATAATGAACAGCCTGAGGTCGCAAATGTGTGTGAGGCAGGTTAACAGATATTCAATGGAAAACGGATTAAATCAGGGTAATTCTAGGTTTTTTTAATGGTCTAAAAAGCAACGAGCTTAACAATAACCATGGGATGGTAAAAATTGAAATGTAAGATTTTAAACAATATAAGCAATTAGGTTTTGCAATACGTAAGTATTTGGGAAACGAACAATTTATTAAAAATTCGTCTGATTTCGTTTTAAAGTCATGCAAGCTAGGTGAATGAGCAACGGTAAGACGTAAAGAGTTTCAAGTAAAACAGACACGGACAGAATAGAAATACCCTCTAGACTTCATACGTGAATGGGGTACCACCAGCACATATTCACTTGTCCGATAATTTCTCGTATCCCTTCGCGTGAATAAATCATGTAAGGGATGGTTTGAGGTATGGAATATTTTGTAAAGTACGATAAGGTCTCGCCTGGTAGGGAAAGTCGAACAAATACAATGGAGCTATCCTTTCATTATCAGGCTTGTTTCGGATGCTGAGAACTAGTTTTCTTTAGCAGTGATAGATTCGCTGCATAAGTTCAACATTCTTCTTGAGCCACGAAGACCATGACTGCACAGCATATTCTATAACTAGTCTCAAGTATGTATTCTTGAACCTTGGGACTATTTTGTGCGAAAATTTCCCAAATAACCGTTTGATTAGCTTTAAGACACGTGTTGAGTTCGTAAAGACAGTGTTAGTTTTTAGTGAGGCTGGAGCATATCCAGACACCCAAATCTTTTTCTTCACTGCAATTTTCAAGGATATGTGAACCTATATGGTATGTGAACTCTACTCAATACCCCACATACATGATACTGCATCTGTTGAAGTTAAACGGCAGTTTGTTCTTCAAC
Organism: Atriophallophorus winterbourni; assembly: GCA_013407085.1. NCBI lineage: Eukaryota > Metazoa > Platyhelminthes > Trematoda > Plagiorchiida > Microphallidae > Atriophallophorus > Atriophallophorus winterbourni. The sequence goes on along the minus strand of JACCGJ010011324.1, from coordinate 7,603 downwards.
GACCACCTAAGAAACGTTTCTTGAATGGATCGGATTTGCTTCCATATTTTTATGTCATCAGAATAAAGTACCATCTTGCATCGTGCTACCTACGCAATATCATTTATGTATAACAAGAAAAGGATAGGCCCGAGCACTGAACCTTGAGGGACGCGGCTGGTGACATTGATGGTTTTTGATAGAACGCCGTCAATGCAGACTCTCACCTGCTTATCAGTCAGATAATCCATTATTCACGATAATAAGTTTCTTGTTATCCCATATTTCACTAGATTTTGCAGAAGCAGTCTGTGGTTGAACTTATCAAATGACTTTGATACTACAATATAGCAGGCAGGAACGGAGTAACCTAGATCAAGAGGCGTTGTCCAATCGTCCAGAGTGATGAGCAAGTTTGACAGACAAGATGCTACGTTGGGACAACACCCACCCTTGTAAATTGGTGTTATCAAACCAGCTTTGCATGCTGAAGGTACGCAATCGTCACAAAGACTCCGGATGAAATCCTCAGCTAGACTGTATGAAAGCTGTCCATAACATACACGAAGAATAGCTGGGATATTTTTGTCCCCACCCGGGGATATTGACGCATTTATTCTTCGTAGGTGTCGTTCCACAAAGATTTGGTCAGTTATTGATTCTGTTAGTGGTTCTACTGAGTTTGTTAAACCATGATGCAATAATTTCTGTTTCGGGCAGAATACTTGGGAGTTGAATCTCACAAGAGCATCCGCTGTCTCTTTAACTGTTGCAGTCACTCCTGATTCTGTCATGAGAGGAAAACCTCCAGGTTTCACTTTGGTTCTTTCATTCACAATTTTTGTACAGTGATTTTGGATTATATTCCATTCATTCCCCCATGCGTTGCTGGAACTGTTGTTTGTCTTGCCGAACTATGGTGGTCACTCTGTCCCGTATTCGGCTATATTGAAATCAAGTTGTAGGAGTAGGAAGGACACAATGAACGGCTCGTCTTTTCAGTAAAATCCATTTTATGGTTCTACTGAAAACAGAGAAGCGGAGGGTGCGGACATCTTTGCTAAGAATAAATCGAGAGTTTGATGGATTTGCAGCTGAAGGTAGTTCAACAATGAGTTGTAATGTGTATTTGAGTCACTGAAATCAAGTTGGACCTCGTTGGCTTCATAGCGGGCTTCGCTGAGTCTCAAAAAATTGACTTTACGGATGACCTTCGTCTGGTCGCTGTGTCTCAATGCACTGCAACATGGTCACTCCTCCCCAATGAAGCTTCGTAGGCGATTTAATCTATATCAAATGCTTTAGAAGTCAAAACCAGATCTAGAATAGATAGTCGATCTGTTCCTTTTATTCGTGTATGGTTGAAGACGTGGTTGTACAAGGGTACTAGGTCGAATATTTTGCGGGGTTTGTGCTCCAGTGGGTTCGTTGGATGCTAGCCTCTTGAGTATGGTCTCATGATTAGCAATCAATCGTGCTGTCGATAATTGAGGCCCTAAATTCTCTCAACTAGCACATCGTTGTGTTCTGCGATCAAGCGGTATATGAGCCCGATTGCACGGTTGTTACCAGATTACATGTTGAGTGAGCACCACAGCATGTCAGTGAGTGAAGGATCAGTATCTGAGATGATATTTATCTTTAGTCACCGGTGACAATACAACGCAACGTCACCTCCAACGCCACCACGCTCATGGAGTAGGAATGTTTGAGTTATGACATTGGGTTTGGGTGGGCTAGGTCTAACATCCTTGGGCAATGTTTGTTTTCCTTTTTTCCATTCTGACTTTACGAGTTTAGCCATAGCGCTGGTCAAGAACGTAATTTTCAGAGGTTTCGGTCCATCCCCTTTATATTTTGGCGAAAAAGGAACTCGAATAGTGTCCCCAACAACGCATTAGAGATATCAAGAGAACATACAATGTAGCGGCACTGCTTGACATCGTGCTTTACTGTTTCCTGAATCTTTGCCTGAAGGGATATTTTCTGGTACACCAAGTAGAACTATAGTTTGTGATGCCGTTTTTCCCTGGCGTTTAAGCTCCCTTTCCTTTCCCACCATAGTACATCGGGATATATGTGGCAGTTTGAGTCGGTACGCATTCTGCAGTACGTTCTCGATATCAGCCTCGCATTTCAGTGTTACCTTGAGCAAGCGAAGTGGACTAATATGAGATGAAGTTGAGTTGCGAGTTAGACGAATCACTGTGTCAGGGATTAAATGTTTAATTTGCATTTGGTGACAATGTTGAGACCATTTTAGAGGTAGTTTCTGATTGCTATCAGACAGGCTTTCTTGGGACTCGTTAACGTTCGTACATATGGGGGAGTTCTTCTTGCGTATAGAAAAGTCAGACATTTTAGAATTTAAACAATTTGGGAATAAAGATTTTGGGTCGGGTACATCAGCTTTAGATTGCATAGCTGAGATAGACCCTAACAGCACTTCTCTGTATGAATTTTCCTACGGCCGTGGTCATTTTAGCTAATTCCAAAACGGGGTTAACCTTGCTGTTTTGTCATACCAATAACTTGAGTCTCTGATTCCTTCACTGGTGGTTCCGAAATCGTTGTATTGATGAGGTGGTTTACTCATTGGTCACTTGCGTACTCACATGATTTACCAATAGTTCCTCTACACGCCGAAGGCTTAACTCGAAACTGGCTATTCTATTTTCTATTTTGGATTCAAAATATCGGCATCGTGTAAGGATTTAGCTCTGCAACGAACACAGACATAGCAGACGCCCGAAACCGTTTCACTATTTATTAATGACATCGAATCATGGGCTAAAGTACGGTCACATTTACCATGGATTTTACCAATACACAGAAAACACGTTATGACTTTACTCGCATTGGAACTCACCGGTTGTTCATACACTTTGCACGTGACATCGGGGCGTCCTATGAGCTGGGTCGGCTGTGAACATTGTTGAATTCGGCGGATTCAGACCCTTCGCGCAGAGGTCAAGTTGGTTCCATAGTCGCTGTCTGGTGATCAATCCTCGTTGTCACATTTTGATCGATAGATTTTTTTGTCTGTATGTTGGATCTCGTGATGCGGTCAAACGCGTTAGCAGCCTGAAGTGGGTTGTTCGGCTGAGTGGTGGGCGTTTGGACGACAGGCCGATGTGGCTGCTTGGAAATCGTAATTTCGTCATGTAGCAAATAATCCACGATAACTCGCTAACCACACAAGGTAGAACACAGAATCTGGTATCAAATTTCGTAGCTCGAGGAGATGTTTGCAATGCTAGCAAAACAGTAGAATAGTTAACGTTGGGAAGTTTGCGCGCGTGAGCAAACTGAGGTATTTAAGTCGAAACATTAAGTTTGCGGTGGATCGGTTGAAAAAAGCAAAAGGAATACATCCCGAAAGATATGATGGAAAGTAGATCAGAATTCTTGGAATGTGATTAATCCGAGCAGATTCGGCGAAGTTATGACCTGAAGTGTCAGAGCACAAAAATGCAACCGCAAAGCAGAATCTATCCATTTAAAATTTATAGGTAAATGTCTTTTTGTTCTCTCCCTAAAAACGTGCTTTAGCAGCAAAGTTTATAAGTTTGCTTGAAAGGGTTTCATGATAATCAAACCCCGGCTAAATCAATTCTGATGTCACTTAACTAGTTTAGAAAAAGCGTACATAAATATCTTCGTCGTAAAAATCCAATGGCATACAACTTATGATGTACTCAAGTCAACAGCGACATCACGGTTGCCAAGATGAGAATTCAGTTTGTAATAAGAGTTCGCAAATTTGCGACTGGGTATCTCATCCTCACAATCACCATCCCCTTGGTCTACATAGCATCCATTATAAAGATACCCGAAGATTCGAATAACTACATTTGAACGCTTTTTCGTCACACACACACCACGACCGGTTTCGTGCTGCTTGCATTCATCAGGTAGGGACAGTAAGATCAGGATCCGCATGCACTTGAAACAGTGGAGGAATGGTAAACAAGTCGTGCTTGTACACCACTATTGGATAAGGCAGGTACGACCAACCTGTTCAATCATATGAACCCCGAAGCTTGTTATTCGCTTTTATAATCACTCATCATCAGAAGCTAGAAGTCGTTTCACAATAGTTCGAGAATTTTAGACTTTATTTGTGAGAGATGTCCCACAATAGTTCTCAAAAATCTATCTCAGTCAACCAGTTTGGTCTGCATTTTGGTCAATCCTCGGGGATAGTTTCATGAAGCCGTAAACAGCTCTATCATCTCACGTCGTTTCTCACATCTCCAACACTTTTGCTTTTCTTTAGTCAGTAAAAGATGGCAAGCTAAGCTTCTATGCGAATTCGGACATAGGAGTTATGCTTTAAAAGGATTGATTCTACAGCAACTGGTATACACGGTACGTACAATTTTCTAGAGATCTTTTAGCCTTGTATCACATCTTGATGCTTGGTCAATGGGTAAGTACTCCCAAATGTTTCGTTGTTGCACAGACCCCCCCACACACACAAAACTACCGATTCCGAACGGTTAGTTCTCATCTGCTAGAGAGGGCAAGATAAATTTTCGTACACAGTCGAACATATAACGCATAGTAAACGTTACTTTATCTTCACTATATCTGCTTGGTTAACCAATCGAAACAGGCTGTAGTGTGTCGTTACAGGGACTACCAGCATCACAGTAATTGATCATTGTTAGCGTCTTGAGAATTTGATCAGAAATAGCTTAATGATTCTCTATTTCAACGTTGAGTTTAGTTGTTCAAATTACATCTACAATCGAATCATGAGACGCGTATAGAAGGACAGTTATTCTCTTAAAACGCAATGGAACGCAAGTACAATTCAAATTTAAATTAGCTCTCATATCCAACTTGCAAATTGATCGTTTCACAAGAAGTTCTTTACCGATATCTACCTGTTACACAATCAAACATTCGCCATCGCTTTCCAAATCACAGGTTGCAAACAAATTTGAGAAAATTGCCGAAAACATTCCGAAACCGTTGGTTGAACCAGTTCGGAAAATGATCAGTCAAGATGTCCGAGATCGGCCAACCTCGCAATTGTTTGCCTTGGTAAGTAATTCACGTATTTTTACTGCCTTGATCTAGTTTTCCATAGTAAATCTTGTATATTGCCGCTGTTGTTTGATAGTAAATCACGCCGTCAGCGTGAAACGGACATCGTTGTTATCGTTCCGGAGAAGATTGTTTCTCCCGAAACGGAATGTTCAGTCATTTGAAGCGCTGTGGATCTTAAAAAACATCATGCACTTATGCAGCACATCGATGCCTCGAATTGAGCGAAGTAAACCATACTGTGTGACAAACCGTAACAATTAACAATGCGCCGAAACCCATGAATGACACGGTCGAATATGGATTCACGACGTCAGCATACTACTGGCGCCGATCGACTGAGTAGTGCCTACCGCGTGTGGGAGAGATTTTCACTCCCGAATCGGATTGTTTAGTTATTCTAAGAGCTGTGGAACATGACACCATCATGCGCTTCTGATGTACATCCATGGCCGACATCGACCGAACGAGGCAAACAATTCTGAGCAAACATAAATGGCATCATTTTACTGTGCATCACATACGTTACCTGTAAATATACACACAACGAAAGTCATCCTTAAGGCATCTACCAAAGCTGTGGAACATGATTTAGTTCGAATAATTCGTCGACACCGCATTCCCGATGAGTTAGCCGGCGCATTGTCCTTTTTCCAAAAAGGTTTTCACTTACAAATCCTTGTGGTTTTTGGTTGAGCGAATCGACTTTGTTACCAATTAATTTAAACGTATTCAAAGTAATGTGTTGCTCACATCCCCACACTTACACACTATTACCGGTTTCTGGCTGTTTGACGTCATCAGGTGGAGACCGGCCAGAAACCGGTAGTGGTGTGTAAGTGCTGGGGATGTGTGCAACACTTTACTTTGATCATCCATCAGCGCATTGAGTGCTTGACCAAGAATCACTTTGTGATTCTGTGTTTGAACATTGTGGTTCGTTGTGCGAACCCTATGCAACAGTGGCATTGAAGTATAACTTTGTTTAAACGCATTCAATTGTCTGAATCCTAGAGTGAAGCGCGATATCGATTAGCTTCGGATATTTGGTTGTAATACTCGCATAAATCAGAGCGAACAAGCGTGAATGGTAGTCTAAAAATGTTTGCATTAAAAAATAGAAGGCATTGATGGTATGGTATAATGGCATGAAATCACAAGCCTGATCCACGCAAAGTGCCGCACATTCATAGGCTGCACGTAGGCGATATTACTGTCAGGTTGCCCAGGCCTCAGTTGTAGTGAGACTCCCGCGTGTTACTGCATGCAACTCACTACCCGTGGTCAAACAATTTAGCACGGTGTTAGCCACACAGCACAGAAGTACTGCATGATTGCACATCCGTGCAGCAAGGCATTGATATATACCAGTGAATATCAACAGAAGAATGATAATATCTGCGATCGTATTGCATCTGCTGCCAGCTTACTTCACTTGATTTCGACATGAATACACATCTTTAACCAATGCTGTGTTCGTTGTTCGAAAGACAGCGATTATTCGTTAGGTTTACATTCATTTGCAAAAACCAGTCGTTATCACTATTTCCGTAGCGCCATTCAAAAACAAAATCACTTGTTTTCCCTTGGCATGAGTATGAATCTTCAAAACTTCTATCTATAACGACCACACAAGAATGATATCTTTACAACACGTGAGGTTCACGAGAAAAGATTTCAACGGGAATTTATTATTTCAAACACAGATATATCAAAGTTAACCTTGTCACTGCTGTCGAAATAGGGTGCAACTGCCTTGCAGATCAGGCTTCCGAGACCAGTTCGACTCACGTTGATCAAAATGAATATCGGATATTAAAACTGAATCGCTCTTGACCACTCACATTGGAGACATTGTGTAAAGCGTCGTCTGCAAGCTGGGGAGGAGCAGATACAGCTCTTGACGCAGATCATGCCGCCGACGTGCAATTAACGCCCAACGACCGAGTTCTGACCATCGTTGCAAGCGCTGCTGGAGAGATTGTTCCTCCCGAGTCCGACTGTTTAGTCATTCAAAAAGCTGTAAAACATGAAAACATCATGCGATTTTGATGTACATCCATTTTCGACATCGACCGAAGGAGGTCAACAACAACCAGGATTAAATTTTGACCTCCTTCCTTTCAGTAAGCAAGTATGGACAGTGAGATAATGAATTCGTATGACTTGTAACAGTGGACGGATAGTACACCAGGTTCGCGTTCGTAAAGCAATGTTTTATAAGACTGACGCGACCAATTTGTTCAATTATGTATCCGAACGAACATGGATGCGGTTAAACCTGTGAGCTTAAATACAAATTCGTATTTGCATGCATTACCGTCGCACACCCCACGACCGGTTTCTCGGTATCTGCACTCATTGGGTACACATAGTACGATCATTATCCGCATGACGTATATCAATGTTGAGAGGGTGGAATTTAAACTTGTAAGCTATTGTTGGGATAAGACTGTTACAACCAATCTGATCAATCACATGCGCCCACACACATGTAAACAGGGTTTAAAAAAAAGCCTATTTGCATGCATTTTCATCACCCACCCACACACCACACGACCGGTTTCAT
>JACCGJ010011321.1:0-11677 GCA_013407085.1 Atriophallophorus winterbourni | reverse complement strand
AATGCATGTTTGATTCGAGGTGTAGTCATCTCATCCCAGTGTATCTGTGTCCAATCTTTTGAAGGTTCGGTAGCTTTTCAGGTCCCATCCTTCCTCACCATTTTAGAATTTTCACCGTGTCATGGTTGAATGGCAGTTAAGCACTTGATACTTGTTACCGGTGTAATGCTGTCAATAATGAGGGTGATTACTAGGGTTCTATTCAGTTTCCATCCGGCCTAATTCGATTTCATCTACGAAATTCAGTACATTACTATTTCAAACTAATTCCATTACACAAAATATCCATTTGCATGCTTTTCCGTCATTCACACCCCACGACCGGTTTTTTCGTGCTGTTTGCACTCATCAGGTAGGGACAGTAAGATCAGGATCCGCATGCGCTTGAAACAGTGGAAGAATGGTAAACAAGGAGCGCTTGTATGCCACTGTTGGATAAGGCTGGTACGACCAACCTGTTCAAAGCATGTGTCCAAACAATGTTAAATGGGGTTAAACCCATAACCATGAAACAAAATATTCATTTGCATGCTTTTCCGTCATTCACACCCCACGACCGGTTTCGTGCTGTTTGCACTCATCAGGTAGGGACAGTAAGATCAGGATCCGCATGCGCTTGAAACAGTGGAAGAATGGTAAACAAGGAGCGCTTGTATGCCACTGTTGGATAAGGCTGGTACGACCAACCTGTTCAAAGCATGTGTCCAAACACATGTTAAATGGGGTTAAACCCATAACCATGAAACAAAATATTCATTTGCATGCTTTTCCGTCATTCACACCCCACGACCGGTTTCGTGCTGTTTGCACTCATCAGGTAGGGACAGTAAGATCAGGATCCGCATGCGCTTGAAACAGTGGAGGAATGGTAAACAAGGAGCGCTTGTATGCCACTGTTGGATAAGGCTCGTACGACGAACCTGTTCAAAGCATGTGTCGAAACACATGTTAAATGGGTTAAACCCATAACCATGAAACAAAATATTCATTTGCATGCTTTTCCGTCATTCACACCCCACGACCGGTTTCGTGCTGTTTGCACTCATCAGGTAGGGACAGTAAGATCAGGATCCGCATGCGCTTGAAACAGTGGAAGAATGGTAAACAAGGAGCGCTTGTATGCCACTGTTGGATAAGGGTGGTACGACCAACCTGTTCAAAGCATGTGTCCATTACACTTTCAAATAACTTTCTGTTTGTGATTTTGGTTTTTTGTTTGAACACTCAAAACAACCAACGTTGGTGTCACTGACTTCAGCATGTAGCCGCATCGCATATGGTGGCCAACTGCCTGTGAGGTAGAACGTTGGAACCCAGTCTAGGAAGGTGGTTTTTCCCGAGTGACCCTGACGGTGTCGGAACACCGACTTCCAAAACAAATTCTTTTGCGACGCCACATGCTGGTCGGTGTAGATTTTACGGTGGCCAAACCGTCTCATGGTATAATCACATAAATAACCCAACTATGTATGTGGTCTTCGTTCAATTAGACATCAACTTAGCCTCCTACAATTCGTTGTCTGGCCAACCTCTCATATGCACACGCTTATTTAACAGTTGTCTCACCCATGCGCACTCACATCTATGAATATGTTTTGTCTCTCTTCGCTTATCTGCCTGTCCAGGCGTTGCAATTACTCGCTCTGGATTCAGTGTTCCCGGGAGCAAGTCAGCTTGCCTTGGACATGCTTAAGGTACGTCCTAATCACCATTGTGTTGCCTTCACATCGCTCGTACACTATGTTTATGTGTTCCGTTGCTTCCGCCTTTTATTTTCAGCGATTGAAATTTTCCACGGAAGAGATTTTTGAAGTGTTTTTGTTGAAGCAGAAACCGATTGAAGCGCTGAGGTAATGCAATCATTTTTCTCCAATAATATATATGTATATATAATGGATATTTAAGGTTGCTGTTCGTAGTTATTTCATCCGGTGGATCGTAATCGATCACTTTTACCTAGTCAATTCCGTTTCGTGTGAAGGCGTCATCCCGTACGTATGTATAAAATTACAGACAATTTGCCACACAATCAGAGGCTGCGCGTTGGCTGAGAAGCTGTCAGGTTTCCCAGGGCTAGAGAGATATAGGAGAAGACAGCTGTGAGACTCCAGTGTGTTTCTGCGTGAAGCTTAGTACCTTCGGTGAATCAATGTAACACGATGTTACTTGTGTCATCCCGTAAAAAATTTACATTATCCTCCACAACTCTGCAAGCGCCTTACGCCTTGCCATCAACGTAAAAACATTTCCCTCATGTAGAGTCGGTGACAACCGTTTTTTGCCTCGTTTTTAAACGTCTGTGGACAGCGCTTTCATGATTTCAAATCTTAGAGTACATCTTTTGGACCACCTTGGCTTATAATTTCCTACGTGGCTTGCCGGAGAGTAAATATGTGTTCGACATACTATACCACAAATGAATCCTGCCTACAGTTCTCGGTTCTGTGATTCCCTGTGCAAAATCATTCACCGAATGTGTTTCGGACACGGATGTCTGATGATGGAAGCTAGCATTACAAAGTCGTGTGTTCGGGCGCTTCTATGTCGGTGCGGATCAGTCTATGTTCTGAAAATATTCTGTCTATCACACTACGAATCACGAGAAGCTAGCGGTCAATCAATTAAATGATTTCATATGGTAAATTTGGCAAACTTGTCCGTTCATTTGTCTGTCTGACCTGGGTCCTCAGTTCTCCATAAGAAGGACTGAAAACCTTTCGGTCGCTTGGTACATGGTTCAGCTCTAGCACTGTCTTCTTTGAAAATATCCTAGCAAATAATTTACTGGTAACTTTGTTCCGAGTTTCGATGTTAAAATTATCATGTTCAAATTGTAATACACGATGCGTTAGGATACTTTTGAACCACGATTCGAACGTTTATATGACCATAAACCATCCTATGACATGCACAAATCTGCCTATAAATTCTTTGGTCATCTCCTGTCATGCAGGTTCTGTCAAATGAATCCTCGAGCGTTTACAGAACAGCCCGAATTACCGAAGCGATTGCTGGATTCCGCTTCGAAATCAGAAAACGAGCGAATTTTTTTCACAATATTCCGATACTTCCATTGCCTGTCCGATAGTCTGTCCGTCTCTTGTAAAACCGGTACGTCTACCATCGCTTCGTTTTCTCTTGTTTCACCTAACTTCATGTTGAAGTTTGTTTGCGTTCATGCCTGTATAATACTCATTTTTTGCCTCGCTCACATCCCCCCAATTTCATAACAACAATACAACATTTTGCAAAGAAATTTGAGTAGAATCGGTTAGAGTAGTTTTTGGTAACGTTTCACTTCTGACACAGAAGCTTCGTCAGACCAAGAGTGATAGTCAGGACAGGAATGGGGTAGAAATCTCCACAATCTGGCGCTCGGCACTGTTGCGACGGTAAATAGTTATTATTCACCTTATACCTACTAGTTAATTAGATTATTGTTTTTCTTCAAAAATAGGTTAACCTTAACCTCGTTAGTTATGTACTTTTACGTATGTGTACCGCCGTGTCAACTGACCTTGACCGTGTTCATTTGTATCAGATTGATATGGATGTATGAAAGCACAAGCCTGATCCAGGCAAAGTGCCACACAGTCAGTGACTGCATGCGGGCTAGGATACTGTCAGGTTGCACAGGCCTAGACAGATACACACTAGTAGGAAAATTGACCACTGATCCTGGTCATTCCCACGAGACGTGACACACGGTAAGCGTACTATAGGCTATTTAGCGGTAAGGTCAAATAAGTGGTGTGGGTTGACCGCTACTTAATCATGTTCCCTTTCTTGACTATCACCCTTGGTCTGACGAAGCTTCTGTGTGAGAAGTGAAACGTTACCCAAAAACTGATCTAACCGATTGCACTCAAATTTCTTTGCATTATGAATACACGATCGGTCCCAAACATATTCCAATCGAATACAACATTTTTTAACTCTTTACGGAACTTCGCTTGAACTTCCCTTCATTGAATATTGAGTGTGAGTTGGATTTCCTAGGTTAGCTTCCAAGTAATCGGCTAATTTCTTTTTTCAACTGCTGATCAACTTAATTGTTTCAGTTTAACGAGCGTTATACCGAGGTAACCCCAATGTGCCACTGAACATCATCAGTGGAGGCAGCAATTCCTTTCCGTTCTAGTTATCATGGCCTCTGTGTCTTAATGCATTTAAATGTTGCGCATCGTTCATTACATTTCCTCCCTTCTTTTGCAGCCGGCTACGAGGAACAATTGAATCGATTCGAGGCATTGTTAATAAAACCTAGCGTCAATGATTGATTCAACCGTTTTGTTATTTTCACTTTTTGAATGAAATCTGTGATTGTGCCATTGTTTATTTGTATCGTGTCCTGATTCGAATGAGCTCGAAAATTCATTTTTTTCTATTTTACGACTTTTACATTCTATTTTCGTTTTTGCCTGCACCAGACGCGTTCGTACCAATTGCTACGCGCCATTATTTATTTCATGTTGTACACTACTTATTTGCATTACGTTGTTTGTCGAATCCAATTTTATCAATGTAGGCCTAACTACCTTTTAGAATCAAACATGAAGTCAAATAGAACGTAGATATTTGTTTTACGCGACCTCGCTGCACGCGAAACCTATTCTTTTTTTCGTGAATCTGTTCATGTTTTCAAGTAGGAATCAAGTAAACCAATTCAGAACCTCTGAAATGTAACCCTTATTTCAGTGACTTTCTCTGCAATCTCACTGTTATTTGACATTCTAAGTTGTTTGTAATTCTCTACAAGATGTTCTTTCTGAAGTCTGTAATCCGACTTCAAACCAGTTACAAGCCATGTGATCATTCATATATGTTGGACATCCAAACTTCTACACAGCTGTACCGCAGACCTTTATACTTAGTGTGGAACTTACCTCCAGGAAACAGGATTGCTCCGATTTTATTTAACTTGAAAGAACTTCAGCAATAGAGGAAAGAACTTGTATCAATGCTATTCTGAACATTCACTACCCTGTGGATCACGTACCGTTGATGGTTATTTTAACGTTAAATGCTGAATTCATCAGTGGCTGGTACACAACTGCAGCGTTTCTTAATGTCTCCGTCATTTAGCGTGTTTATATCCCGATTATGAACGAATGAACAACGGATCGATTAAAATAATCCTTCACATTAAATAAACTAACAATAGAATCAGAAGCACATATCATTCAATATGGAACAAACGTTTCGTGAATATGTATGCAAGAATTTCCGAAACGTGTCACAATTTGGAACTTTCCAGTGTGATCGAGATTAGCAGTTGATGGTTAGAGTCTGACAATAGTTGTAACGGAGTAACCGGATTAACGCATCTGATCACAGTCACCCCTGATTTGCTACGATGCGCAGTTTTCTCCAAAAAATTGCGGGACAGTTCTAGAAGTGTAATCGCTGAGTGACTGAGATTCGTATTATTCCGCTATGAACGATTATGAGACACGAGTTTCACGGCTTTCGTATCATTGTTTTTTCACTAGTACCAAATAGTAGAACCAATAGCAAATATTGTATATGACAAAGCATGTTGGAAATAAAATCCTGCTGTAACGATCAATTGCATTTACTTTTGCAACCTTCGGAGCTCGCTTTGTTTCCGATTGTGGTAGTAACGCTTCTGTTTGTTTTGCCTCAATTGTTGCAGTGTTCATGTCTGTCCAATTCATTTCTTTCGCCCCATTCCGATGCCGTCGGCGCGTGTATGGCGACATTTTTTCCGTGGATCTTGCTTTCCGCAATGATGCTGGTGTTTGTTGTTCGACCACGGCGTCATTTTGAATGATGCTGGCAGCTGTGACAGCTGAATTGATGTATTGAGTTGTACTGGAATCCGATTTTGCTAGCGTAATATAGGATAACGAAGCTGAGGGTCCCCATTCTTTGTATTGTTGTTGACATGCCGTACAACAGCGGGCTAACTCCTGACGAACTAGTTTGCGCACTTCCGTGTGCCACTGCGCAATTTTTTGTCTCCGTGACAAATGTGAAGCAACTGCAAATTCCATTAGAACTCCGGAATTGAATGCAATGCACGCGATAGTCCACACGTCTATGGCCTTGATATATGAGACGCGTGGAAGAATGCTGGCATAACTGGTTGATTGGGTGATAACGCCAAGCAATGTAAGGAGGCTCAAGTTTACCCTCGCGGGTGTAGCGTCTACACTGACCCAGAAGTTCAACCAGGAGACTACCATGATGAGTATGTTGGGAATGTAAGTACTTGCAAGCCAATAGGCTAACTGACGAGATAGCACAAATGTCACATTCAAGCATGTGTATTCTCCGGTCGAAGTTGACGATGAACCCGAACAATCGAATGGAGTAACTGAATCGGGTGGATCAAACTCGGAAATTTGTAAACCTTTATCCAGCAACACAGGACTTTCATTTCGCCACACGAAACGAAGTTCCTTCAGTGTATATCCGTAACTACCAATATTCATTCCACAAGCTTGCGTGTCCATTGGAAACGTATGCAACTGCATTTGGCACGCCAATCGCATAGTTATCTTTTGACTGTATAGAATTTCTCCATTCGGTTGAATTCGGATCAGCAAATTCTCACAGGTCATTTTGTGCAAACGCCCTTGTTTGCCATTACGGAAAAACAAATCAGGCAACCATATTTTGTCCTTGAAGACCGGTGACACGATATTCTTGGTATAGTTGGCAAATCGTGGAATCCGGTCCCAAGCCAATCGAGGATCCCGCCATTCTTGTCGAAGTAACATGTCAGTTGTGTATTCCATGTTGCGCACATCCACGGAGGTGATTGCGGAGACAGAAATGTAAACCGTCACAATTGTTTCGTTTTTCGGTCTCACGTGTGTTTGGTAATTTGCGAACAAGGTTTTCACTATGTCGTCCCGAACAGAGGTTGTGCTCGTCAGGAATGCATTGCTTACACTAGCACAGTGAAAAAAACAAGAACACAAAAATATGACAGTAATATTTCTCATTATAAGCTGTCCCAGCTATTGCAACTGGTTGACCTCCAAGCGTAAATACGCTTTTCGATTTTCCTCTCCTCGAACGAAAGCTTTAAGACCAATCAGCAGGTGACGTACTACCTTTCGTTTTACACTTCCCGTGGAGTAGCGAGTTGACTGAGCTCTTATTGGTTGATTGGGTACCTGTCTATACATCAAGAAGGACAGACAGATTCAGCATTGAGGATTTACTCGTAAAGTCTTCATTAGTGGCCTGCCGTGATTGATTTCGTAACCAGATGCGATTTTTCGGTTTGACTAAATGTCAAGGTAAAAGCGGCGAAATGTCGGGGTTAAATGTGCGGGATGCAAACATAATCGTAAATGTGAAAGCGATAGTGTGAAGCTTGTATAAGCCTTACACCTATACGTTCGACTTTCTAAAAGTTATTCCAAATTCGCAATCTCAGCGCAAATTTACCATCAATGGTATAACTTTCCCACTGTTTGAAATCAGGCTAACCTAGAAAATAAAATTTGACAATGCGTCAAGCGAATATTCGTATTGTGCTTATAAGGTCCAGATCGATAACGAAATTCTCGTTAACTAAAAAATCAGTTGAATTTTCCGGCTTCAGACAACTCAAACCTGGTAAACCGTCACCGAAAGATTTATAATAAACCTATATTCATGGGTTTTACACCTGAAGACTTACCTTCAATACAAATTCACATTCCTATTAATGATAAAACTCAAATGTCTGTTCCGTGGGAGTATATTGAAATCCTACGAAGGATTTATTACGAGTTACAGAAATATGCCGTTACGTTAGTGAATTCTCCACCACAAACTGCAATACTTTACACAGCCACGCACATGAAGTCACCAAAATATTATAACTGTGGGGTGTTGCACTGGCCCAGCCGTCAGTCAGAGAACACAACCGAACTTGAACTCGTCTATTGGCCGAATGTTGAAAAGAGATGTTGTTTCTCCAAACATGACTGTAAGCTTGCTAACTGTCTCTTCAAGTGTGAAATCTCTTGGAGTTTTAGGAAGAATGAAGTTGCAATATTGTGAATGTTCTGTGGGACGAGCTTTTGCATCAATAATCTGACTCTTGCGTGTTCGTCCAATGCAGAACCATCAACAAGAAATATATCTTCATAAGGCCATACCATGCTTGGAAAGTGATACCGGAGTTTGGGTCATAATTGAATTCTTGGATGCTCTTTGCCAATTTTTCATTTAAAAGCGGTTCTGTATGTTCTTGAGTATTTAAATTAAGTTTCGATAATTAAGTATCAAATAGTTTGTTTTGACGTTGCTCCGTTTCTCTGATGAAACGAACGATTTCTTCATTCAGGCTCATCCCGCCACTGTTTTGAAAGTTTATCCCCGTCGCCGCATAATAAAAAATAAATAAATGCCTCCTGGCAACAATTTTGCATAATTCAAAACAAAGTGATCGCTCTCATCAAGGACGGCACGCAAAATTACCATCGCTTTCTATCTTTGAAAATCAAAGGAAATCCTAAATTGCTACATTAGATTGTCAATGCTCGATCGCGCGTGAAACCCGGGGTGTTTCCTGTTCTTACTGACGATGGATTACCAGTCTCAGCAAAGGAAACAGCTGATGCTATCGCTCAATTTTATGCTAAAGTATTTAGTCCGTTAGCGATTCGATCGACTGAAGAATTACCGCCATCAACAGTGACGCAACAGATGACTGAGATCGAGATCAATTCAGCGATTATACAACGACATTTGTGTCGATTAAACCCTAGGAAATCCCCTGGAGCGGACGGAATCACTCCGACTATACTTAAATCCTGTGACCAGCAGCTGTGTGAACCTTTATTTGTGTTTCAAGCGCATGCGGATCCTGATCTTACTGTCCGTACCTGATGAGTGCAAACAGCACGAAAACCGTGTGGGTTGTAAGATTGTCTCTTAGCCAATTGAGTAACACTCCTGTTATTCCATAAGCTTCGAGCCTTTTGATTAATATGTCATGGTTGACTCTATCGGAAGCTTTGGAAATATCTATCTAGCAAGCATGTACCGCACCTCGTTCGTCTAGCGACTTTGTCCAATCCTCGGATGTCCTAAAAAGGTCAGATAAAGGGCAACGATTTCTTCAGAAATCGAGTTAAACTGCGGTAAAAATATTTTGATTTATAAATGTTCTCGCATGCCTGCAGTCACAATGCGCTCCATTAATTTAAATATTACCGGAAGTAGCGTTACCAGCTATCGCCTATGTAAATAGGAGTAATCATTCATGCTCTCCATTGCGTTGATATTTTCCTTCATGCAGGCTGAGATTGAACAGGAGTGCAAGAGAAGCTTAGTATTCCTTTTCATTTTCGTAATCAAGTTCTATTGGAACTGCTTGCGATCTTCTCTTACAAGAAACGCGACGTTGCTCCGCATCTTACAGAATCGCTTCCAAGTTGCATCTGTACCAAGATTCTTATGAGTTTCCCAGGACTCCCTTTTTCTAGCTAACCATTTTTAGTTCTACTCCTGATAACAAATTGGTATTTGTAGTGGCATTTGCATGGTACATAACTCGAGTTTTCATCAATGTTCGAATTCAAATAATTTATAAATGTATTGTAATACGAGCCACAATTCCTGCAATCAAACTCCGCAATGCGTTTATCCAGGAGATTATTTGAGGATTGAGAGTTTATTTTGCGTCTGGGTTCTCAGTCGTTCATCACTATATACATAATCGAACACAAACAGCGTGGTCACTCTTTCCCAGGGGAGCCAGGTATTGTATGGTCCCTACCGCTGTTGGTTCAGACGTTAAAATAAGGTCAAGGTTTGAAGGTTGGCCAAAACCCCGTCTGCGAGTTTGCTAGTCAACATGGTTGTTCATTGGAGCGAGTTCGATAAAAATCCTTGAATTTATATTCACGCGACTGCAGGGAGTATTCGCTTCTTGAATAAAAACACTGGAGTTTAAAGTCGCGCATGATCAGCAATTGGGTAGTGTGACGACTTGATATGTACTGTATTTATTCGATTAACTTATCATTGAACGAGTTTTCGAATGATGGCGAACGGTAATGATACATTGAAGTAGACTGCAACACCACCGCCGGATCTTAGACGATCGCGCAGAATAGAGAAATTTTCGGAAACGGGAGCTGATAATACGTAATGTTGGGCTGGAATCAAATCTCTGTAACTGCAACCAAATCGGGTGAAAATATCTCACAAAGCTCACATAGTTCAGCTAATTTGTTATTCGAACTATCAGCATTCTTATTTAAACATTTAACCGTATTAATATTACAGAGTGAGCGGTCATGTAATGTAGTTACTGGTTCGATTCATGGTCCGGTAAGTCGGACCTTTTTCGTTTTTTGAGTAACATCTTGACGAGCACCATTGAGCTTGCTCGCAATCTGCGAATGCGATGATTCATTGGGTGGTAGCACGCTTAGTCTTATGTGCGGTACGATTTCCAGTTGGTATTGATAGCAATAACATTATCGGTCTTTAGAAAAGTGACCTTCAGAGAACTGGGCCCATTTCCTCTGTAGTTGGAGGATCTAGGTATTTTAAATTTCTGCAACAATTGAATCACGTGATCCAATTCAATCCAATTCAATTTAATGGTCTAAAAAGCACATAGCTTTACAAAAACCACAGAATAATATGCGAATTACAATAACATAGGTAGTAAAACGAGGTTTGTTTGCCGACTGATTAGTTCAGGAATCACGTAAAAATACATAGAGCAGAAATTGTTTTCAACCGGCTTGATAGGGTATGTATAGTTTACTTCGCTGCATTGCTTAGTCAAGCTTATGATGCCAGAATCTATTGTTTAAAGTTTGGATTGGTTTTCGACCTGAATTTGTCCAAGTTCGATTTGAATATATCCAAGTTGGGTGGAATGTGCAAGTTACGGGTTGGTAGGGAGTTCCAAGTAAAACATACACGTACCGAATAAAAATACCTTCGACAGTTCAGCCTCGAGTCGGGAATAAGTACTGTGTAATTCAAGGTAATTCAAGGTTTTTAATGGTCTAAAAAGCAACAAGCTTAACAACAACCATAGGATGGTAAAAATTGAAATTTAAGTGTATAAACAATATAAGAACACAGATGTGTAGTTATGACTCCGGCTGGTTCGTGGTGGTAGTCGTGTGAATAGTTGATTTAGAGGATGGTTGTGGGTATGAAGTATATTGAACATAAGAATCAAGTCGCCTCTAAGACGGCGGTAGCGAGAGTCGAAGAGATTGAGGCTTGTAATCCGATCTTCGTATTGTTTATGTTTTAAACCACGTACGAGCTTCGTGGTCAGATGATATATTCTCTGCAAGAGGCTGATATCCTTCTGTAGCCAGGGTAACCAAAACTGAACCGCATACTCCATGGTTGGCCTCAAGTACGTATTAATTATTCGATGAACAGTTTGCTTCGTGAAGCTCCCGAACACGCGTTTTAGAAGAAGCAGTACAATGGTATCGGCAATGTATAACCATTGTTTCAGATCACGCTGCTTTGATTCCGAAGCTCATATTACATCAACAAATTCGGCGAAACCGAAGAATATTATATTTCGTGAAGGACAATTGTTCCGACAAGTTGATGGACCTTTTCTTTCCCACCCGGATATGTCAGCTTGGACTCAACAGGTCAAACCGTAACAAAGTCTGAGTAGATACGCGTTGAGAATGACTCCTTCCATATCAGCTTTCAT
>JACCGJ010011317.1:0-14471 GCA_013407085.1 Atriophallophorus winterbourni | reverse complement strand
GTAACGCAGTTGCGCCGCTTTATCGGCATGATCAACTTTTACCGTCGCTTTATTCCAAACTGCGCAAAGATCATTGCCCCGCTGACCGATCTGCTCGACTCCAAATCAAAATCTCTTCAGCTTTCGCCTGAGGCACTTGAAGCTTTTGCCGCATCCAAAAAAGCTCTTTGCAGTGCCACAGAACTCTCATTCATTGATCCGGACTCGACCTTTCCTTTGTCATTGACGACCGATGCCTCCAATTCGGCTGTGGGAGCTGTTTTACAACAACACCACAAGAACACAGTCCGTCCATTGGCATTCTTCTCGCAAAAGCTTAATCCGGCACAAACTCGCTACAGCACATTTGGCCGTGAATTACTTGCGATATATTTGGACATACGGCATTTCCGTCATTTACTGGAAAGTCGTGACTTCATTATCTTTACGGATCACAAACCATTGACTTTTGCTCTGCAGTCTAATCTTGATCTTCATTCGCCTTGCGAGATTCGCCACTTAGATTACATCTCTCAGTTCTCTACCGATATTCGTTACATCAAAGGTGATGCGAACTTGAGTGCCGACGCTTTATCAAGACCTGACATTTCTGTTTTGTCTACAGGAACACCATTTGATATCTCCCTTTTGACTAACCATCAAGCCGAGATTGATAGAACCGAACTCACGAAGTGTCGATCCCTGGATTTGCAGCAAATTCAGTTACCAAACGCCGATGCCTCGTTGATGTGCGATATCTCGACAGGGAAACCTAGATCTTTTGTCCCTCTTTCTCTGCGACGTGCCATTTTCGATCATTTTTATTCGATGTCTCATCCTGGAAAGCGTGCCACCGTGAGGCTAATCGCAGATCGTTTTGTTTGGCCGTCCATGAATAAGGATATACGAAATTGGGTCCAGCATTGCATTCCTTGTCAAAAGAACAAAATATCTCTACATACCTTCACACCTTACGTTTCATTTAGGCATCCCAACTGTCGATTCTCTCATGTGCATCTTGATCTCGTCGGTCCTATGCCATCATCGAACGGATACTCATTTATCCTAACGGCGATTGATCGCATTACTCGATGGCCGAGTCTATTTCGATCAAAGACACATGTTCAGAGACTGTAGCACGCGCCTTCGTCGAACATTGGATTGCCAATTTTGGCACACCATCTGTCATCACAACCGACCGTGGCGCTCAGTTACAATTGACATTGTTCCGAGATTTGACGCGACTCCTTGGCTGTCAGCACATACGAACCACCGCCTACCACCCTAACTCGAACGGATTGGTTGAACGCTTTCATCGGCAGCTTAAAGCCTCTTTAGCTTGCCAGCCTGATCATAATAAATGGACTGAGAATTTGCCACTTGTTCTTCTTGGAATACGTTCCGCTATCAAAGAAGGCATGCAGTGCTCAGCCGCAGAGTTAGTTTTTGGTACCGCCTTGTGTCTTCCCGGTGAACTCGTTGTGCCCTGTCAGTCACTACCTCCGGCGTCAGATTACATTTCTCGCTTGCGATCGTTCATGTCCAAGTTGGACTTTACGCCTCCTCGTCAGCGCAATATACACCAACAGAAATCACCTCATCTTGATACGTGTGATTCTGTTCTTGTGCGACGCGACTCTGTTTGTAAACCTCTTCTGCCATCCTATCATGGACCTCACAGAGTTATCGAGCGTAAACCCAAGTTCTTCGTTTTGGATATGAATGGTCGACATGACACCGTTTCTTTTGACCGCTTAAAACCCGCTTTTGTCGAGCCTAAGCCGCAATCTCCACCAAGCATCACTACGCCTCACGCACAACCTTCTGATAATCCTCATGTGCCAACCTTCACCCATGTTCATCCTAATTCCCCGTTCCCTCCTACCCCTTTCAAACCCGAACCGGTAGACATGTGCATTGGCCCAAACGCCTTGCTGACTACGTAACCTTATAAACATTTCGAGCGTATGTTATCTTTCATTCAAGCCTAACTAACGCTCTGGTGGGGGAGTATTGTAGTGAACTGCTTCCACTTTGTAACTTCGTATTTTGTACATACAATTTTTGGCCTTGTATAGTTATTCGTTTTTTGGGCTATGTACACTTCATCTGTATCAATGCTTGTACATTATACTTTTTGGCGGTTAATACAATTTCGAACTCGGACTCTGTCTTCTTCCGTGGTTGCGAAGTCTGTATGCGTTGCTCCGTGCGGAATTGTGTATAAAGGATTCTCCAACATTTTAGCGCGTTCTGCACCTTGGATTCCATCTCTTGGATTTTTCTGTGTAGATTACCTCGCTATTGTTGGACTTCACGGATCTTTCATTGGACATTTGCTCCCTTGGTATTTTAATGAGTTTTTTTCATTTTTGCCATTTTCGTGTATAGTGCTAGACTTATATTTCTGGTCCACTACAAGCGATATGAACAGTATCTACAGTATAAAATGTAATGAATGTTCGTGTGTATACATAGGGCAGACATCAAGGTAAATTCACACTAGAATCAAAGAACATCGAAAACGTGTCCTGAGACAGCCCAGTGATTGGAGGGAATATCAATCCTTTATTTGTAATTCCACCTTGGCGGAGCACGTTTTAGATACAGAACAAAGCGTCGATCTGGGAAATGTGGAAATATTGGACCATATAGCGAAAGCTTACAGGCGTCTAGCGTTCAATTATATGGATAAGGAAGAAATCTCCACAATCTGGTACTCGGCACTAATGCGAAATTGAATAGTTTTTTATTCACCATATCCCTATTGGTTAATTAGATTTTGGTTTTTCTTGAACAATAACTTAACCTTAGACCAGTTAGTTATCTACTTTTACGAATGTGGACCGCTGTGCCAACAGAACCTGACCGTTTTCACTTGTATTAGATACACACTAGGAGGAAAATGGACCACTCATCCTGGTCATTACCACGGATGTGATACACTGAAGGCTTAATATATGCTGTTCAGCGATCAGGTAAAATCACTGGTGGGGGGTTGTTTACTAATTAATCATGTTCCTTGTCCTGACTATAACACTTGTCGGGCGAAGCTTTAGTATCACAGGTGAAACGTTACCCAGAAACTGCTCTAACCGATTTCACTCGATTGCCAAAATTGAACTTAATTTCTCAAGCTTTATTTTACTCACAAATTTAATCGTTATCAAGGATTAGTAACTTGTTTTTATCAAGTTAGTTTGCTGAGTTCAAAAACAGCCTAAACGTGATAAATTGGGTCAAGTAGAAACTGTGTCAAGTTGACTCACTCTTCACTGTATTTTGTCAAAACAAGTTTCCGGCGAAACTCTCTACTTATCATGTGAATAAACGAAATATTATTGCTGAAAGATCCTAATTTTCATTAATTTTCTTCGCATACATTTCGTATTTTGAGCTGTGTGTACTCATCGGTTGGACCAAAGAATGATTAAGCAGAGGAGTGAAATAGGATATGAATTTGTATGCCACTCTTCGATGCGTTTGGTGCGACCAAGCTGTTCAATACATGTTCTCAACTACATGAAGATGTGGTTCAAGCAATCATCACAAATTTACATCATTATTGGATTAATTTCCGACATACATACACACAACCAGTATCTTTGGCATTTCATTCAACAGGCTCCGCTATTTAATCAAAGGTACTGGCATACTAGTAATCAATATTAATATAATAGTAATAATAGTAATAGTAATTATAGTATTGCATTGCAGATAAAGTCCATTAAAACTCAAACAGTAATTTACAATGTGAATGTATCCGAATCGTTTCACGAAGCGTGTCTTCGCATTGATATCAAATTTATCATTTTTATGAGCTTCGATTTACCTGACTGAAAAAATAATTACCATTCTATTGAACAGTATTATAATGGTGAACTTGAAAACATTCCCTGAATGAGCACAGCATGCTCTACTGTCAGAGTACATAGAGATTTGCATTGCATATTATTGTTTCGACAGGTTTTTTGGAAAAATATTCAACACTGCTTGGATTGAAGGTTAAATTCAAGTTTTATGAAAATGGTGTTGGACAAGTCATTCATATTTTTCTTTATATTTTTTCAAAGCTTATTAATTTGAACAAAATTCAAACAAACTAGCGGAAATCTTAATAAGTGAATTTGAATAAATATAAAAAAAATTACATCAAAAGAATTTATTATAATATAGAATAATTATCATAATGTTTTCGAACGTTCTACGCTAGATTGTCAGATAGTTGCTCATATCATCATATCGATACGAAACTTCTTTCAATGTTTGTTCTATTTATAAATTGATAAAATCAATTTGAGAAATGTGGTCGTCCTTTTTTATTTACCATTTTGAGAATTAGAGAGCAACAATTTATGAAAATACGGGCATTACGTTAAAAAGTGATTTATTTCAAAATTTCAAAAACTAATGTGAAATTAATTGCAAGTTTTCCTAAATTGTGTTGTTTTGAATCACGACAAAGTGCGAAAAGTGTGGTGTTCTAAAGAAATGATGTTCTTCATGTTGCATTGTCTAGCAGGTGCTAGAAACATCAAAATTCCGGGATTGCGTCATATACTGTCCCTGAAAGACGAAACAGTGATGATTGATTCACGTTGTTAAGTATATGTCTTCAAGAGTTAAAATCCTATTCCTAATTTCAAAGAGTGCGCTCTTGTTGTTTCCTGTATATTGCATAACACTATTATGCCAAGTGTTTTATGATGGCGGGCAACGATGAGATTACATTGCGAGAAACATTTGCTTGCACCAATGAATGCCTTGTCATTGACAACATGTAACCCGATAGTTACACATTGATAAATAACTTTATCCTAATCGAAAGCAGCATTATATCTGTAGGCATTAAAGAATGATTGTATGCAATAAAAACATGAAAACAAATAAGTCTGAATAGTTAGTAAAAGATTGTCTTCGAAATAACTTGAAGTGTGTCTATACCTCGTATGATACGTGAAAATAAAAATGCTATCTGGTTTTACACACGATATCAGAAAGAAATATTTCTTGTCACAACCACAGCAATGTGTCAGGAAAGCTCATATTGTCATTTTTAAAGTTCAGACTTAAGTTAACAACTCCAGACTTGCTTATAGCCATTTTCAAATGAAACAAAATTTTAAGGCATTGTATCATGTTCAATTGAGCTTCGCAATGTTGGAATGCTAATGTTGTTGTTTATACTATTGTTGATATTATTGATGATAATTTTACTTATGGTAGGACGTTAGCTTACATTCAATATACCACGCAGAGATCGTTATTCGAATACATGAATATGTGTGCTGTGCTCCTTACCGAAAATGCTCGAAGATTTGAGTGGGGATTATTAAAATTTAACTTTTAATATCTCATTCTCTAAACTCAAGTTAGATTGCGATAAGGTGAATTTTTCGAACAAAATGAAGTGATTGCGTAAACGTGCAACGCATCTTACTATTGAGACGATTGAACCAGGGGTAACGAATTGGAAAGATGCATCCATTGCGACCAGCGTGCAAAATCTTTGTAACTTCAAGTAAAAATGATTGACTGTAATGTGGTTCACGTGGTGTTATTGTTGTTGAATTCGGATCAATGTATAGGAGAATCTTGATCAGTTCTTGATGTTGGGGTTCGACATCGGACAGCCTGCACGCAATGTTCTGATTCACAAATTTCCCGGAGATCTCAAAACGTAAATGGATAAGCACTTGGATTTGATCGTAAAGTGTAAAATGACAGATATGTAATGAAATAGGACGCGATTGTGATGGCAGTGGAATCTCTGTAAATCCTTGTTATACATTAACCATATTCTACTCCTGTGATAATTGTGTTTTTTGAACAAATTCAGTTACACATCGTAATGTTTTCAAAACTTCGAGAAATTTACTCAAGATTTTTATTTCTTCTTTTCTCAAACATGATTTAATTTGTATTTGCCTGCATCTTGATAAACGAACTAGGAAATATGAGCAAACAAAATTTCATTATCGACATTTTCATTATAGTTGCTTACCCAATGGCATATTGTTTCTCTTCTCTGCCCGAGCATAGTGACCTTCGTGGTTCGTATAAAAACGACAATGCCTGGAACAGATTTTATTGCACCACTATACTGACAAAACATTCAAGAGGAAGGTAAGATGATTTTCTTTTGAGTTTATCATGGTTCTCTAAGTATTTGTATCAATCGTAATCTTATCTAGTCGTATGATGACATTGCACGATAGAATTTCATGAATCTCATTAGGCCAAGCGAAATCTTAGTACTTTTTTTCGATTTCACAAACGTCATTCTACTTAATTTTGTGCAATTTGTGATCAAACTATTCAATACTGAATTATATGAATGTTCGATCCATGTTGTAAAATAATTAATTAATTCTAATGCGTTTTTCAATACTGTTGCTGCAACCAGAATTGTACCGCAGTTTGCCCAATTTATTTGGACCGGATTTTATATTCCATTTTATCTATAATTGGTGTATTTAATTACATTTCAGGTTAGAATTCTTGTCTGATATAACCACGTGTTGAAATTTGATACAACCTGTTAATGGCTTCAATCAACAGGGGATTATAAATAGCCAATATTTCCTATATGTCTGTATATCCTACATCACTACTATGAACAAATATTAAAAGTTTTAAT
Source organism: Atriophallophorus winterbourni (assembly GCA_013407085.1). NCBI lineage: Eukaryota > Metazoa > Platyhelminthes > Trematoda > Plagiorchiida > Microphallidae > Atriophallophorus > Atriophallophorus winterbourni. The sequence continues at coordinate 7,852 of JACCGJ010011317.1, read as the reverse complement.
CGGAGGATTTAATCTGAAAAAAAGATTTTTTACAGTTGTGATGTGCTAATAAAATGTATTCTTGATGCATGAGAACATATCCATAGATTGTGATAGCTTCCTTTGTAAACGTACGCTTTATTGCATGTTTGCGTGCGTGGGAAGAAAAATGAAGCGTTATGCCTGGGATAGAATATCCATTTATTGCGAATGCTCTTGCTAATTGCATGTTATGAAATCTACTTGAAACTGAATAGCGTTACATTTCAATAGGCAATGCAATCAAAAGTAACTCACAAAATCTTCCAGAAACCACCGGTAAATCTTAGAAAGTAATGTTTTAAACATAATGTATTGATTAAACTATAGAGATTTATGAACAAAACAACCGGTAATACCGGATCTATGTTTAATCGTTGGTAAATGGTATTTAAATCCGAAAAACCATATTTGTAAAATGTATCAAGCTGTTCACATCCTTCGGACATGATTGTGAGACATGTGAGACATGCTTTCGTAAAATATAAATTTAATAATTTTGCCCATATTTCAAGCATAGAACTACAAGGAAATTCAACTATAATGCTGATTAGCTCAAACTATCCACATGATTGAAAACTAATGACTATGGTGTTAAATTCACGAATAATATTGACCATTATCCGCGCACATTTCTTCATAAACCGGTAGGATGAAATCTTTTCAACTCACTCTTTATGACACTCAATCATTGCGTTATCAGATGGAGTCAATGACCAGAATTTACAAGAACAAAGGCAAGAAGTACCTGTTAATATCAATGATTCTAGCGTGAAAATGTGTTTGCATTGACTGCTTTCCGGAACCAAGGTTTCCTGCATCGAATGTAGCAACAGATCGACATTTGAAGACGGCTTCTCCTGCATCCACAATGCGGCATTAAGGACCCATTCTGTGTGATAACGGTCGATTCGATGCATGTGATCATTGCAAATTGTTCGCTGTTGTACCACTTTTGTAAAAGCATTAGTTAACACCTGAACAAATGAAATTGTATATTTAGAAACGATATTTCGCGAAGGAATCATACTTGTTGATGATTGCATCCCAATATAACCGCCTGTATATCTTGTTTAGATTTCGATACTTTTCGCTTTGAGATTAGCGTAAATGCAAGAATAAAATCAATGCAGTGATAACAATTTATATAGAAATATGGATAACGCACGTGATCAGCCATATTTGTAAAACTGTTGTAACATTTAGCCTCTAATCTTCCTCTCATCATCGTTGAGTAGTCAGAGAAATGTACACCAAATAACAAAATTGTTCTCCCAATTAATTCAATCTAGATGTTTTGAGTCAGAATATTATGAACATAAAATAATCTATATTCAAAATGCTTTCTTGATGTTGATAACATATTCAATACTGCTGTATTATGTTCCACAACTGCTCGACAAATTAGCGAAAAACAAGTCAATATGTCATGAACTTTTCACTTAAGGTACGTGAACTTAATTTAGTAATCAACCTCAATGATCAACCGACGTCTCTCTACCAAATCTATTATAGAAAATGTCAAATCTGCAACTTTGTCGTATTATATCATATTTATGCAGGGTTAGAACATATTAGGGAGCACATTACTTGAATCATTTTCATTTTTCCAACGATCGCGTTGACGTAAGTTAAATTCATAGAGGGTTATATATTTTATTGTTCGGTAACTTTAAACAAATCAATTGCATATGACTCCTGCTAAATAAATTCATTTAAACGTATTCTGCATTCTTCAAAAGTTATCAAACTAGGGATTAGGTGACTGAAGATTAATTGACCGGAGATGAAGTGATTTGGAGGATAAATTTCCGTGAATCAAATGGCTGGTGACCAAGTGTCAAAGGATTGAATGTCGGAGATTAAGAGTGTGACGATAAATTTTCTGACGATTACGTGTCAGTATAACGATGATAACATATTCAGTACTGCAGTAGTAAGTTCACTAACTGCTCAAAAACGTTGTGAATAACAAGGCAGTAAGCCATGAAATTGACACTATAATGCCACTTAAGGTATGAACAATAAATTTGGTTATCAACCTAAATAATAAACCAATTTCACTCTACCAAACCTGTGAGGCAAGATGTCAAATCTGCAACTTTGTCGTGTTGTATCATGTTCATGAAAAGTTAGAACATATCAGTGAGTACATTGCTTGACACATTTCCATTTTTCAAACGAATGATTTGTCGTTTGTTTATTTTCTATTCTTTTACACCAATGAAATATTTCGGTAACTTTTAATAAATCAGTTTAACTTATAATAGTCTAATAGAAATATGAAATTGATCGATTCATTGTAAATTTAAGATTGCCTGAATGTACCTGATAATACTAAGACTATTCCGTATTAGTGAATGATATCCAGCTGAGTATCAAACAGTGGAGCAATTAATTTTGAAAGCAGGGTTTCGGTATAGATCTTATTTTCGGCATTCATTATAGGGCATTTTTTACAGTAACCAAGTCATCGTGATGCAACGATTGGAACCAAGAAAGAGACTTCGATTTTGCTGAAATCAAACCTGAAAACTCTGAATCAATTTTGCTACACAAAATAAGTTATTTACGCTCCATCCTCACTAATTTCACTAACAGAAACTAAATTTTTATTCAAGATTTCCTTCAATATATATATATATATATATATCATTTGAATTAAATTTAGCTAAGTATATATTAGCGTTTTGTATCATAACCCAATTCATATTGCAGTTAGTGACGAATTAATTTTATAGTTGTTGAAACAAAAAAGTGAAATTGACGACGAAGGTACATTTTTGCAAAAGCTCGTCGGATCCCTGATGACCGTGTATCCACGTATGTCTGAGAGAAGGAGCAGGAAATTGCTAGTTGTGAAGTCAGAACTAAATACAAAAGTTAATAATGTATAAAATCAATATATGGATCAAGCCTTTAACACAATGACGACCATTTTCAAATTTTTACAGCCATTAATGTTACGAAATGAGTATAATTGAAGTGATTTTATTGAATGCATCGAACAAATGATGCAGCTAGGTGGTTCTTACCATCATATGTGAACGTACACACAGATATTCTGTTATTATTCAAGTTATACTCCATTCGTGATTATGATAAATGAACAAGCTTAATATGTTTGTTCATTTGAACTGATGTTTAATGTAAATAATAAAATTGACCGGCATTCCTGGAGGCAATATGAAGCAATATATAACCGGTGTTTGGATTTCCAGATATCACATAATTTAAGCCATTCAAGTCAAAACAGAATCATTGATTTAGCAGTCATGTACGCCAATTAGCGAAATCGGATAGTGATTCCCATCACGTCAAACGCACGAAGAGCATGGTTATTTCTTTTTCTTGATGAATAGATGAGTATAGATAAAAATTGGTTTTATTCATGGCCCTCTCTTTTTTTGTGAAAGCTGTCACGCGCCTAAACAGTTCACAATATTTGATTAAGAGTAATAAATTTCCCGGTCTTCTCACATTACAGATAGCAGTATACTTTTAAGTATCTCGGTAAAAGTTGCAGATAGCTGGTAAGAATAACATGTTACAACCTTTATTCAAATATATGGGCATGTAATCAGCACACCTGAATTTCATCAAGACTAGCAGTGTAAGCGTTATTTCGCAGTTTCTTTCACTAAGATCTCTCGAATCTGTCTGATGACACAAATACTATCAACATCCCTCAATAATGTAACATGAATTTTAATCTCTGCTTAGGATGTATTTTCTATTGATTTGTTAAATAATGTTAAATGATAAGAATGCATTCGGTAGTTGAGCTACATTCAACTGAAATATGTTTACAAAAACAGAATCAGAGTGGGTTTGTTTCTTGAATTTTTGACAGTGTTAATGGATAATTCTATTTCGTTGTATGATGGATTCGAAGTACAAAGGAAAATCTATATAGGAATTTTTCACGTCTATATAATAATAAAATTCACCAAACATTTCGAGGCATTCAATTCTCGTTTCACTTACAAACAATATTCGGATGCGCTAAAATAAATAATTTACATCAAATTAACCGCAAAAAATATAATTTAGTTATAGATTGGCTCTCACCATTGTATGGCCCGATGGTAATTTTATGAACGTTATTGATTCTTCTGATGGTGGAATCATTCAGCTCACGAATGAATTTAATGGCCCGCAACCAATCGGGTTCTAGCTTCGTTGGTTTCGGATCCATCTGTACCTCCATTTGGTAGGATAAACCGCTTGCATTACCAGTATTGAATGTCTTGATATTTTCAGAGAGGTTCGCGTAACGAGTAATAACCTTCAAAGAATATTTACGGTAAATGTGTTCAGCGCTACTCACGAAAACTAGGGATGAATTTATTAAATCCTCATCTAAGACGGTGCATTCATGAGTGCAGTGCCTCTTATGATGTTGCTAACATGCTTGTAAAATTCCCATCAGATTCAATAATGACATGCACATTTGAGTGAACAATGGCATAATAAATGATATAAACCCTGCAAAGATTTTCCGAGCAATGGATTGCTGTTGATTACAATGCAGATATTTTTTGACATTGTATGTACTACCTTCTGTGCTATTTAGATTTTCAATCGTACTATTTAATTTACCCAAATATAATCTATTGTCAAAGCAAGCATATTGCTCAAACACGCATGAATTATTTTTCATATATATGTTCGCGTCTTGATATTATACTATTATTATTACTATTATTAATATACGAAATCCGCGAAAAATATACTTGTATTTTTGCATTTTTTTATTATAATCGTTCAGCATTGCAAAAATCAATTATCGTTTTCAAGTAGTAAAAAACGGTGAACTAATCATGAAATTGTATTATCGTTTACATAGAATTTATTTTAAAGCTAACACTTTTATTATAACAGTGCAAATTTTCATTCACCTGTTCTTCTTGCAACGATAGTTTCTCAATTCCCACACCGAATGTGATTTCTGCAATATGAATATATTGCTTAAATGAACTTTTTTTACAAAAATGTGAGAATTATAATGATTATAATGTTTATAATAGCAAAAGCATTTGTAACATCTACGAAATATCAGTACAATATGCTAATCAAATCTGTGTTATTAATTTTTTTAATTTGTAATTTCAAATTTGATTTCGAATTAAACTCGAATATCATGTAAAGTATGACAAATGTAGCGATCTGAAAGCCAAATAACATTTAAGTGGGTATATTTTAAATATTTTTCATTCATTTAGTGATTTGTGCACCACATCAAAATTCCAACGATTTACAAAGCATCATCTGACAATTAACAAGATTTTGACCATCCAAATTCAACAGATTTTAGATAGCAATGTCAATGGGAAAATGGAGTCTAACCATTTGCTTTGCTACTCGCAAACTATTTTTGTTGAGTTGAGAAACTTAATATTTCTTTCTATTGCATTTTATGGAAATAATTCTTATAATTAGGTAATTAATTAATTACATCAATAAAAGATGTGAAACAGAAAAATGATTTTAAGTATTACCAGCTGTTGTACTATATTTATGTGATAGTAGAACTCCTTTAAATAGGTTAACGTATGTTGCATGTTGCTGAGCAAATAGAAATTCTCTCGACTATATATTAAACATCACATTGAACAACTTACTAATAATGCTGGAATTTGGATCTTTTCAAATATAATCGTAAAATTGTATTATTGCAAGTTTGAAGATACATAAATTATATGCGGAGAAACAAAAATGGATGAATTTATAGAGATAAAGCATTATTATAAAAATTATTTTCTATATTTTTGTGAAATTTTCAGTTCGCGGCAATATTCTGATTAACATGAAAATGCGATAAATCTGAATGCTGGAATTTAATTTGACTTCCGTTTCTGTTTGCAGACCCACCATACGGTAACATTTACCTAACGTTTGCCTAGTCTACTTAGGCGTACATTGTTTCACACCATTTTAAATTTAGACGATGGATTAGATTACTGAATTTACGTTAAGAATTATTGTTCATCTGCAATTGAAAAACAGTTAAAAATCGGTTACAAATTAAATTGAACTTAATTTTACAAGCGTGATGTGACTCACAAACATCGATATGTAACTTGCTTTTATCAATTTATTTCACTGAATTCCACAGCAGTCTCAAAGTTTTAAATTGGTTCAAGTAGAAATTTTGCTAAAGATGACTAACTCAACACTGTTTTTGCCGAAATCAGATTGAGGCCACAAATTCTAATCGTCACGTACATAAACGGCTTGAAGTTCCTAATTTAACACGATTTCTCATTGCATACTCCTTTTTATGTGCTCATTATTTGGTGGACCCGATGATTAAAACCAGCCTGCGTTGAAACACAGATGGTAAACATGATATGCGTTTGTTTGTCACTGATTGTTGACGTTCTTACGATCAAGCTGTTCAATACATGTTTTCAACCACAAGTTGTTAAATCAATGTTCATTAACGGAGATTTTCTTTTGCATCCATTCCCATCACACTCAACGCATGCGTGTTAACTAGGGGCTTGCCCCCGTATATAATACTAGCAGCATACGCGTTTTGAACCAAATATACTGGCATAGTACTAATGAATAGAAGTTTTGCATTGCAGACAAATCTTTAAAAAGATCCCGAACTGTCATTTAAGATGCGAATTTATCTTTTTAATGTCACCACGCGTCTAAAATTATTGATAACAAATTCATCATTTATAATATTTTTAAATTTCCTTACCAAAAAGTTATTTACCGTTGAAGTCAACATCAATATAAAAGTGAACTTGCAAATATTTCCGGAATAATTATAATATGGTCCTCTCTGAGGATATACTGATTTACATACCTTAATATAGGTTTGAAGGAAACATTAAAACTCCATTTGAGCGATGTTGAAATTGAAGTAGTAAATAAATTTATGTAGTGCTCACTGCTTTCTATCCCGCGTCGGATGGCAACAGCGCAGCGCGTGCTAGCCTTACGTAAGTTGATAGCGCATTTTTCAAGCTGATGCAAAAGCAAGGTTCCAGATGGACATCGATAATAGCAAAATATTTGTCCATCGTCTTCTTCTACCTCATAATCCAACAAGTCACAATATTGTTTGTTTGTTGGTGCCTTGAAGGAAAGAAAGTTATAATGAAAAACAGAGACAGTATTTCAAATAAACGTTTCAGAAGATAAAATATCAGCTTAGTCATGTCTCAGGTCTGAAAAATCAATCTTAATTTATTGTGATCACGTTTAGCGGTGAGCATATTAGTGCGAATACTTTTTTAAACGCATTTACAGAGCCATGTTTACAACAAAAACGTTTGAATTCAACATGTTGGCGTCATTGCGGAAACCAATAAAAACAATACATTTTGCAAGCTATTTGAAACAATTCATCTACCCTTGACTCAGCAATTTCGGATTCAAGAACAAATATATTCTAGTAGAATGTTACGAACAATCCTTCGCAAATTGGAGCCTATTGTATCTATACGTTTCATAAAACAAAATGACTTGGAAACCCAAATTCTTGCACAATGTTAACATATATTGGATAGTGATAAATAACAATATTAATGAAAACGTGAATGTTGATTTCATTTTGAGATGAACATTTAAATTCGTATAGCGGTGAGCTATACCGATAATGCGAAACCACTTACATGTATCCCACACTCAGAAGTGGCCGCTTGAAAATTCAAATGTAGATTCGATTTGAGTTGCAACTTTCCAGTCGGGCCAAGATCATTAATTAAAAGGGCAAAGTAGGCTAGAACGAAAATGAATGAAAATCATTAAATTTTAGAAAAAAAATAGTTTTGCGAATAATTATATAATAAACCATAGGACAGAACGGAGCCTG
>JACCGJ010011316.1:0-17795 GCA_013407085.1 Atriophallophorus winterbourni | reverse complement strand
GTGGAGCCATCCCGCACAAATAGGAAGTAACGTAAGTGCAAGGCAGTTGCCAGAAAGAGTTGGTGGCACCACTACCCGTCTCCAGACTCTGTTTCAGCGTTTTTTTCCTCAGTTTTCTCTGAAGCCACTCCCGCCATCGGTATCTGCCAGCTTTACTTTAACTTTACAACTGTGGACTATCTCCTCTCCTGGATGATAAGCATCTTCAATGAAGATTCTTGGACTTTGGGGGTACTAAGCGTCTTCCCAGCACCACTCGGCGTTTGTTTCGAGTCAGCTCCTCTAGCCTTGCACAACCCAAGTTGAGCAGCCCATAGTAAGCTTAAAGGATGCAAGTCTCGTATGCTGCCCAGGATCACTTGTTCGATGTGGCTTTAATACCTAGCGACACGGTACTGGTCGGTTGATACAGCGGGTCACAGTAAAAGTGCGTGACTATGGTGATATGTTTTGAGGACTGTTGCGAGGTTATGATAAAAAGCGTCTTTTTCACCCACCCAGGCCAAAAAAAAAAAGTCGCCGAAGATTCGGTGCAATAAACGTTGACAAACGTATGGTAACCATTAACGCAAGACACGTATGGAGGCTGAGTGCTTCCATCTACGACGAATCCGCGTATCTTGACATATCGTGGATGGACAAGAGTTACAACGCTGCAGTGCTTTCAAAAAGTTGGTCTACAAGCATGTTCACCCTATTGCGACAGCGCGCCTGTGGTGCTTGGTCTGTCCACAATAATGGAAAATGGTCGAATTCCGTAAAAAGATCTACTCTACGGTGAGTTGCAATTAGGAAGTCGACAATTGGGGAGACCGCACTTGCGGTAAAAAAACGTTTGCAAAAGAGATATGAAAGCTCTTGGCATTGACCCGGCCAGTCGGGAACAACTTGCTCTTGAACGCTCATATTGGAGGCATTGTGTAAAGCGTCGTCTGCGAGCTGGGGAGGAGCAGATGCAGCTCTTGGCTGATGAACGCAGATCACGCCGCTGGCGTGCAACTGATGCAATACAACCGAGTTCTAACTTTCTTTGCCAGCGCTGTGGGAGAGATTGTTTCTCCCCCGAATCGGACTGTTTAGTCATTCAAAAAGCTGTAGAAGATGAAAAATCATGCGATTATGTTGTAGATCCATGGTCGACATCTACCGAAGGATGCCAACAACAACAATGGGGATATGGCTAAGCGATCAAAACAGAGTTGGTGATTGGAATCCTACTTTGTCACGTATGGTATGAAAGCAAAAGACAGATCCAGGCAAAGTGCCGCACAGTCAGAGACTGCACGTGGGCTAAGCTACTGTCATGTTGCCCAGGCCTAGACAGATATGAGGAAGAAAAAAGAACAGGAAATGGTAGTGAGACTCCAGCCTGTTACAGCACGCAGCTCACTACCTCTGACTAATCAATTTAGCACAAAGTACTGGCGAGGCACTACCTTGGTCTGACGAAGCTTGTGTCAATACGGAAACGTTACCCAACAACTGCTATAACCGAGTTCATACAAAATTCCTTTGACAAAAAACATCTCTTACAAGAGCATTTCCCGCACAGAGACACGCTAAACTCTCGTACCCACAACTAAGCGCTGCTAGTACCCCATCCCCACTTAAACGATAGTACACATTTTCATGCTGTCCGCGTCTGTCATACATTTTTCGATTATTACATACCTCAAATCACACGCAAGTGCAATCGTGCAGTACTTTGTGCTGTGCGGCTAACACCGTGCTAAATTGATTGGCCAACGATAGTAAGCTGCACGCTGAAACAGGCTCGAGTTTCACTACCATTTCCTGTTCTTTTTTCTTCTTCATATCTGTCTATGCCTGTCAACAATTATCGACGTTTGATCTGCACGGATGTGCAATCGTGCAGCTTTTCTGTGCTGTACGGCTAACATCGTGCTAAATTGATTGGCGAACGATAGTGAGCTGCATGCTGAAACTCGCTGGAGTCTCACTACCATTTCTATTCCCCCCTTCATATCTGTCTAGGCCTCGACAACCTGACAGTATCCTAGCCCACGTGCAGTCTCTGACTGTGCGGCACTTTGCCTGGATCAGGCTTGTGCTTTCATACATACATACATACACCGAAGTTTGATCATCGCTGCCTGCGGAGTATTGCTCGTCTAAGCTGGCAACACCGAGTCCGAAATGATGACATCAGGAGGGCAGTCCTCGGCGATCACTCTGTGCCACTCTCCGATCATACATCCATGTGCCAGCTGAGATGGCTGGGGCACGTTCTCCGTATGGATGAGCGACGCCTTCCTCGCCTAGCACTTTTTGCTCTCACTGGACCGGATTGGAATCGTCGCCGTGGCGGACAAAGGAATACCTGGCGGAAGACCCTCGAGCGTCTAACCGCCCCACTAGCCATCGTTGGAACATCGCGCTTACCCGGGTGCGGTCCGAAGGACCGTGAAGATATGTGGCTGATGGCAAAATAAAGAACCAGAGGCGAGAATCCTGCCGTGCTTGTGTTCCCGTTTATCAGTGACCCTCCTTCTTTTCTTTATTCCGAAAGAAAGACAAAAAAGATGAAAAAACGGCATGTGTAAACAGACAAAAAACCCCTTTTTCATCATGCACCCTCTTCATGGTATACTTGTTGGCACATCGTCTGTAAAGACTTGTGTAATAATAATAATAATAATAACCTGAGAGTATCCTAGCCCACGTGCAGTCTCTGACTGTGCGGCACTTTGCCTGGATCAGGCTTGTGCTTTCATACATACATACATACATACCTCAAATCACCTTGGGGAAAAACCCCAAACACGCTCAAACACTTACCACTGCCGTCTTTCGCACGATCCCTGCTGGCTTTGGTCAACGGAGGAAACTGCGTGAGACTAATCACATCGGGAGTGGTTCGAGGGGGATCCGCACTCTGCTGGCCCGTGCTACAAATGCAACTTGAATGACAAGCGATTGGACAACTGGACCGTGGATCGCTGTTCACGGATCGCAATTGCGGGATAGACAATCGGGGTTCAACTACGGTCCAGACAGTGGTGGTAACAGTGGAAGAATAACACGCGGCGGCGGCGGCGGCATTGTTGTTCATCACAGATGCGTTCAAGTGAGACTTCAACACGATCGATTGTGCAAACGGGAGATTGGGAACAGGGGGTTGTACAGAGAGAACGAATGACAAATCGCGTAGTGCGTTCGTGCTGACCTGAGGAGGAGGAGGAGCACTTTTCACGCACACGTGGTGGTGTGGTGGCGTGTTGGTAGATCCGATCATGGTGGTCTCTGATCCACTTTCTTCCGAGGGTGGTGTGGAAATCGGGGAAGATCCGGAACTGTAGCGGGTCGCGGCTGCGGTGCGAGAGAATGCGGTTTTCAACTGCTTCCCGACAGCAAAGTTGAGTCGGCGGGCGTCCTCGTCCTCGTCATCATCCGCATCCGCATCATCGGCGGGTTGATTCGCGCGACCGACGAAAGGAATCAGAGAACGCGAACCCGAAGGAATGTCGCTCGGTTCTGGTAAAGCACAACCCACGGTGCTCACCATACAGCGAGAAATCGTGGCACATTCGGATGCTGTGAGAGTCTTTGTTGATCCGTCTTCCGTGGAACCATGGGGAGGCTGTGATGGATGGGTGGCATCAGATAAATGCGATGGAGGAATCGTTGGATAGGGAGAAGAATTTGAAACTGAGAATCGTTCTGTCTCTGAGGAACCATTGGGGAGGAATTGAGCAGCGCTCGAACCATGAGCGGAGACGACGGATGAAGCCTCGGAAGAAAGGCTACGTTGCCTAGACAACAACGAGGAGGAGGAACTTGAACAGCTGGTGTGAACTTTCGCAAGAGGGTCGTTGGAACAGCAAGGCAGAAGCTGAAACAAAAAAGTGCGAATGAGCAACATCACCGTAGAGGTTTCGAGCTGATACAAAGTATGAAGGGCGAGATTTGGTCAACAGATGTAAACGGCGCTGAGTTTAAGCACAAGGCAGAAGATTCAACGGATCTCGATGGAGCATGCGGCAAATTGAGGCGTAACAAGGAGAAGCCTGTCAATGCTTCCTTTCAGGAGGTACACTGAGCGATTGTACAGCGCCATTGTGCATTGCGGCTAACATCGTGATAAATGGATTGGCCACCGGTAGTGGGCTGCATACTGAAACAGGCTGGAGACTCACTGCCATTTTCGTGTCTATTTTCTTTCTCGTATCTGTCTAGGCCTGGCAACCTACTTTACTTACTTTTGTGCGGCTATCTCCTCCTGGAGGATGAGTCAGCTTCAGTGAATATTCTTGGGAATTTGGGTACAAAGCGGCGTCCCCAGCACCACTCGGCGTTTGTTCGAGTCAGCTTCTCTAGCCTTTGCACAAGCAAGTGCGACCTGCAAGGCAGCAGTGAGTTGCCAGAAAGAGGTGGTCTACCAGACTCTGTTCCAGGTTTTTCCTCAGGGTTTTCTCCCGAAGCCTTTCCCGCGATCGGGTATCCCACAAGGCAGCGGAGGTTTAAAATCAGGGTTTCCTTCCCTTAGATGAAATGCCCTCCCAGGCTAACGAGCTCCATCTGCCCGAAGCAAACTGGTTTTCAGGAGCCAGTCACTCGCCTTCGCCTTTTCTCCTGTTGGTAGAAGCAGTTCCGCCGGGCTCGGGGAGCCACTCGTGCAGGCCAGAAGCTGGACTTGGTTGTCACAGGCTATTTGAGACGCGCACCATATGGGAGCATTTTATAAACAGTGGGAGATTATCCCCACTGCTACCCCGGCTATGACAACCTTTGGGCAACCTTACAGTATTTCAGCCCACGTGCAGTCTATAACTATGCGGCACTTTGCTTGAGTCGGGCTCGTGCTTTCAGAATATACATACATACTGTGGTCGAAAATCTTTGTGAATATATATGATCAGGCGGTTGGACACCAGTCATAAATTGTGCGTGGGCTCAGGAACTACCAGATTGGTGAGGTACACAAGAAAGCGATAACGCTTATTGTATGATATCACAAGCTTGGAGAATGGAGAAAGTGCAGTGTATTCCTAGACACATGGTAGGCGGCAATGCTGGCAGGTTTCCACATAACTGAGTAGATGTAACGTAAACTGGCAGCGAGAGTTCAGTTTATTCCCTACTCAACTCATAAATTACACGATTGTGCATGTGCGCAGTTGAATACCGACGCTGGAGTAAAGGAGTTGATCACCATGGAGATGATTACTGCTATTTCGGACACAATACCAGTGTAAATTTAGTTATAGAGATTGGGGGGGGTAAAACGCTTCATTTTCATTATTCGACTCTAATTCACTCGGGATGACAGAAGGTAACACTTATTGGTGCATCTGCTAGTGTACATTTGTTTACCCAAGCTTAAAATTGATAGTGAGACCCCAGCGTGTTTCCGTATGCAACTCAAATCACTCCATCAGGGTGTTAGCTGAGCAGTGTCGAAGTGTTAAACTGGTGTACATACGTGCAGACTTGTAACCTGGACGACTGTTCGTCTGACTCTAGCCACGGACGTGTAATAGTGCATTACTTCTACACTGCGCAGGTAACACCGTGCCATTGGTACTTAGCAGCAGTCTCATCGCCATTACCCTTTCACATATCTGTCTAGGCCCGGGCAACCTGACAGTATCCTAGCCCACGTACAGTCTCTGACTGTGCGGCACTTTTCCTGGATCCGGCTTGTGCTTTCATACATCATACATACCCGAACACGTACAGTGCTAAGATGTCGGGACAAGGATAGATATACCTAGATACGGCCGGGTCACTGCATGGTCAACAACTTTCGCACTTGTGAGACCTATGCCCATTTCATCATTATCATCACAGACATCATTACACCGGTAGCACGTACCGAATGTTTAACTGACACACAACCATGAAAAAGTAAAATCCTAAAAGATAGGGAAGGGTGGGACATAAATTGCAACGGATTCTATAGAAGAGTAAGCACAAACAACTCGAATGGAACATGCATTCAAACAAGTTTCGTGAACGAGTAGAGCGACATTAGCATGGCAGCTTCCTTGCGGCTTTCACTGTCATGCATCATAACAAGCTTTTCTCGTCACTCCGCTTGACACAACATACAAGGTTAAGCAAACACTTCAAGAATATGCTTAGTGCAAGACCGCCATTGAACACAGTTTTGGGACATATCCTGAAGCGTAACTAGCCATTGCGATATCGGATCGCGGGGACACCAGCCAGGAAGACGCGCTGCGCCGACTTTTGAAAGGTTACTGGTAAGGGTTTTTACTTACCTATACCATGTGACATTTTGGCCACCACGAGATTTAGGCAAATCGGGATGTGGCGTCGCAAAAAGAATCCGTTTCGGAAGTCGGTGATCCGACATCCGTAAAACGTGACCCAACGAGCGTAACCAATGCAGGTTGATCTGCTTCTCTATATCAACATTACTACCAAACAACTTATTTCGGAGAGCGTCGGTGCGTATGCGATTGTAACAGCTAACTTCTGGAATGTTGCGGAGAAATCGGTTGTCAAATACTGAATGTGTACTTCACGTAAGGTCCACGTTTCGCACCCATATAGTAACACAGCCCGAACTGTCGCTTTATAGACTCTACCATTGAGTAACAGAGACAGTCCTTTCTGACGCCAGAGGTGACCTAGGTTGCGGAATGCTACGGTCGCTTTAGAAATGCGTGCCGAGACCTCGTCATCTAACGATGCAGAATTATTGATACATCTAAAATGAGATACTTAAAACGATCTACAATTTCAAGCGCCTGATTGTCAAGTAATAATGTGTTGTTCGATTAGTCGATGTCCTGCAGCAGAACACTGCACTTAGAGAGGCATAAACTGCTGGCGGTTGACAGATTGGGATAACACAGTATGAAAGTGAAAGATCGTGAGTAGCCGACGAAAGACTTACATTTGAATACTCAGAAACCCCGCCGAATGACCGAGAACGACGGATTGGAGGACCTGGAAAACAAGGGCGGGGGGGAACAGCTTCATGAATGATGGGAAAACACACAGCGATGATATACAAATGGTTGTTTTACGTAATCACCACCACTTACAAGCACGATCAGCACATTTGTGTGCACAGGGAGCAAGCTGAAAGAGATGAAGAAAACGGGTGAAAGTTACTCGATAAAATAAACAGAGAAGAGTAGGTATGGCTAGAGCTTGAAAGGTCGAACACATCACCATCATTGGGGACATCACTGAAGATGGTAAGAAAGCGCAAGCCTGATCGAGGCAAAGTGCCGCACAGTCAGAGACGGCACGTGGGCGATATTACTGTCAGGTTGCCCAGGCATAGACAGAGAGAATACAGATGGTAGTGAGACTCTAGCGTGTTTCAACATGCAGCTCGCTACCCGTGGGCAATCAATTTAGCACAGCACAGAAGTATTGTACGATTGCACATCCGAGCAGAACGAAATGTCAAGTGAAAAAACAAGAACTTTTTCATCGCAACCATTGATTACAATACTCTCCGCTTTACGACTTTCCGGATACCTCGCAAACGAGATCAATAAAGTTAAAAAGTACAAGCCTAAGTACCAGCATCATTGTTCACAAGAGAACAAAGCTAGATTTAATAATAAATGCAACAAAGCTATCCATTCGATATTTAATTATAAAATACCTATTAAGATGAAAAAGTATGGTATGAAAGCACAAGCCTAATCCAGGCAAAGCGTCGCACAGTCAAAGACTGTACGTGGGCTAAGATACTGTCAGGTTGCCCAGGCCTAGACAGAAATGAGGAAGAAAAAAGAACAGGAAATGATAGTGAGACTCTAGCCTGTTTCAGCATGGAGCTCACTACCTCTGACCAATCAATTTAGCACATACTAGGAAGATAGGTGGAGGGGTGAGACGAATATAAGTTACACCCTCATTTAGCAAAATAGTTCGTCAAGCAACTAAAATTCTACATGTGAAGATGATATGAAAGCACAAGCCTGACCAAGGCAAAGTGCCGCACAGTCAGAGACTGCACGTGGGCGATATTACTGTCAGGTTGCCTAGGCCTAATTAGATATGAGAAATAGAGAATAAAGATAGTAGTTAGACTCCAGCGTGTTTGAGCATGCAGCACATTACTGGTGGCCAATCCATTAGGCACGATGTTAGCCGCAGGAAAACGTGGAATAATCTCAGTAAAGCTGCTAATTATACGATTCGTTTCAATGGAATGACAAACGAAAAGAGGAAACTTTCATTACCTTAGATTCCGCGCACGGATTGCCCGATCGATTCGCATGGACACTAGTGGAACATCGTGTCCGTAATCCTCGAACAGAACGCACAGGCGAACCGCGAAAAGAATTCACATCATCCGAGGAACGACAGTGCTGCAAAGGATGTATCGGTCGAATGCGTTTAGTCCAACGACGTAAATGATCGAGTCGAGTAAACAATCGCTGACGATGTTCAAATGTGAAGGCCGGGTGGAAGGCAGCTAGCGTGTAGAGCAATACAACCTCATTCAAGATGTTCCAATCTGTTTCAGATAGTTGATTGGTGACCGGAAGAGAAGATTCATCATCCTTTTTAATCACAATCCCCGAGTCTGATGAACAAGATGGATGGTTAAACGTTGCATTCGTATCATCCACATTTCCTTGCATCAGGAGATCGAAGTAAACACTAGCGCTAACCACATTGGTAGAGTGTAGCAGCGAAATCCTGACAATAAGATTACTTCGAAGAAACGAGTCCGAGATCAAGCTGTGTAGTGGTGATGGTAGAATACGGTTCCACACATCCCTCGCGCCCGAGATCTCAGGACGACGAGGAGGAGAAGGAACCGAGAAAATCGCCGCTAAACAATCGGCACTCTTTGATTCTGTCACGGTATTCGATGCGGTTTCCACTTCACGAAGTTCCTCATAGTTCAGACGAGCCAGCTCTTCCAGACAACTGCCGAAAAATCGCAACTCAATCGGGGTGCATATATGCAGTAGGTTACACACAAACTCGATACGGGTGCTCGGGGAGCACTGATCAAACCAGGTTAACATATCGCGAGATGAATCACAACACAAGCAAGATGGAGGCCGGGAGGTAGAGTGGAATTCCCGGTAAGTGACCATGATGCACCTGAAATATTGAAGAACACATTAGCAAATGAGTCCATCACGGGGAAAAGACGATTACGTGGAGCAACGGCGAGAGAAAGCGTTTATTTGAAGAGAAACGTAGAAAAACAACGTGAGCAAGTTTACATGATAAGCGCAGAGTATTGATAGCGTCATTGCATGCAACAGGTGTATGGGTGAAATCACAAGGGTGATTCAGACAAAGTACCGCACAGTCTTAGACCGCGTGTGGGTTAAGATTGTTGTGATTCTATTACTCGTCTAGAATGGAAAGTAAGAAACAAGAAATGCTATTTCAGAAGGATTCAATACTAAAACCGCAACTATTCGACGCCGACCCGAATTCACTCGATGCTGATAAACGATGGCATCATTGGTTCAGAACTTTCAATACCTACTTGAAGTCCGTGAATTCTAGCAGCTTGGATAAGCTTGAAACGCTGTTTATGATTATATCGCTGATTGCATCGATTACGAAACAGCAGTAGACATTTTCAAGAAGATATATATCCGACCCAAAAGTACTGTTTTTGCACGTCATCTTTTGATTACTTGTAAACAAGAAGCCGATGAAGATGTTGATCAATTTCTTCAGAGATTGAAATCATTAGCTAAAGATTGCGAGTTCAAATCAGTTACCGCTTTAGAACATTGCAATGAATCAGTACAAGACGCTTTGATTTCCGGTCTGCAATCAAGCACAATTCGGGAGAAACTACCTGCACAGCATGATCTGAGCTTGGAAGAAGCTCATAAATTTGCTAGATTACTTGTGCTTGCTCATAAACAGTCTCAATCATACAATCCTACTCAAACTTTAGCTGTACAACTTCGGATTCGAATTCTTCTAAATCAATTCCTAATGAACTTTTTGTTCCAACTATTCAAACTTGTTACTTTTGTCATGATTGTTTGTTGTATACTTTCTATATACCGTTGACTAACACATCTTGTTTGCATTTCAGCTATTGTACGCTCATTCTTAGAATAGTAAAGCGTTGCTTACTCCACTCAAACCCGTCTTCCTTTTCTACTTAATTCGGATCGTATAAAGAACGTTACAATTTACTATTCTAAGAATGAGCGTACAATAAACAAGAAAATGGACAAGACGTTGACCAGTTTGTTCAAAAGCTAAAGTCTTTAGCTAAAGACTGCGAATTCAAAGCAGTCACTGCGGCTGAATATCACAATGAATGTGTTCGTGACGCCATAATAAACGGGATATTGTCCCATTCTATCCGCGAAAAACTCTTGGCTCATAACAATCTTTCCTTGGACGAAACACATCAACTCGCAAGATCGCTTGAACTGGCACACAAGCAGTCACAATCATATGGAAACAATCAGTCGTTTTCATGCTCAACTGCTCCGAATCATTCTGAAAGTGTATCTAAGTTATCACCACGATCTGATGCTTGCGATAAGGAGGTTATTTTTCAGCACTGTCTACTCAAAGTTGCTATTTCTGTGGTCGGACAAAACATCCTCGTTCTAAATGTCCGGCGCGCGAAGCTATTTTTAATCTTTGCGGCAAACAGGGTCATTTTCAACGTGTATGTCGCTCAAGTAACACAGGCAAACATCATACTAATTATATTTCGAAGTCAGTTATATCATCTTTATCGGTTGCGGCCGTACCTGATTGTTTATCACGTACAATTACAACCGTCTCTGTAAACGAAACACCCCTTCGAGCTCTGATCGACACAGGAAGTTCTTGCAGCTTTATCAGCTCCGAGGTATTGAAACTGCACACTTGGAAGGTTTATCCAGCCAAATCAGTCGTCACAATGGCATCAACTTCAATGTCTTGCCAAACAACTGGTTACTGCTCTGTTTCTATCAAATACCGAGGTGACTCCTATGGGAATGTTAAACTATTTGTACTTCCCAATCTTTGTACAGATATCCTACTTGGACATGATTTCCTGGGTCTTCACGATAAAGTTGAAATTCCATTCGGTGGAAGCCGTGATACTTTCGCTCTTTGTGGCCTGGCTGCCGCAGTTGTGGAATCGCCGCCACTTTTTGCCAACTTATCTCCTGAGTGCAAACCGATTGCAACAAAATCTAGGCGGCATCACCCGGATGATGAAAATTCATATGTGCAGAAGTCAACCGTTTGTTAGAAGAAGGTATAATAGAACCTTCGACATCTCCGTGGAGGGCTCAAGTACTTGTTACGAAGAACTCTAATCAAAAACAGCGTATGGTAGTCGACTACAGTCAGACCATTAACCAGTTCACTTATTTGGATGCGTACCCATTACCACGTTTAGACAAAATGATTGAAGAAATTTCACACTTTCAAGTATTCAGTACTCTTGACCTTCTATCTGCTTACCATCAAATTCAGATCGCGGCTTCCGATCGGCCTTATACTACCTTCGAAGCCGGTGGTGGTCTGTTTCAGTTCCGTCGTATACCATTTGGTGTCACTAACGGCGTGGCGTGTTTTCAACGAACTATCGACAATCTCATTCAACATGAAAAGCTGAAAAATACATACGCATACATCGACAACGTAACGGTATGCGGTAGCACTCAAGAAGAACACGATTTGAACCTGGAACGTTTTCTAAATGCCACAAAAATATATGGTATCACACTCAATAATAATAAGTGCATCACTTCCTCAACTGAGATATGTCTTCTAGGTTATAAAGTTTCGAAGGGTACCATAAGACCAGATCCAGAAAGAATGGAACCCATCCGCCGGCTACCTTACCCGCGTACTACGAAAGAATTACAGCGGGTTATTGGTATGCTTGCTTATTACTCACACTGGATACCTTTATTCTCAGACAAGATAAATAAACTTGTCAAGAACAAGATATTTCCTTTGCCGGAAGAAGTCAAGACTACCTTTGATAACCTAAAGATTGAACTTGAAAACTCCATGCTAATTACAATTGACTATGATGAACCTTTGGTAGTAGAAACCGATGCTTCGGATATTGCCATTGCTGCTTCTCTGAGTCAAAACCATCGTCCGGTTGCCTTTTTCTCAAGAACTCTCAATACAAGCGAGAAAAATCACTCTGCCGTCGAAAAAGAAGCATACGCTATCGTGGAGTCCATCCGAAAATGGCAACATTATCTTCTAGGCAGACCATTCAAACTGATAACCAACGTTCGGTTTCCTTCATGTTTAGCGTCCGCCAGAAAAGTAAAACTAAGAATGACAAAATCCAACGTTGGAAAATAGAGCTATCGGAATACAAATATGATATCATATATCGTCCAGGTACGGAGAACCATGTCGCTGACACTTTGACCCGTAATGTGTGTGCATCAACTTCGAATTCAGATCAGCTCGAAAAGTTGCACAGCTCACTTTTCCACCCAGGGATCACTCGTTTTTTCCATTTCATTCGATGTAAAAACCTTCCATATTCTATTGATGATGTCAGACGTGTTATATCCAACTGCAAAGTCTGTGCAGAACTGAAACCAAGATTTTTCAAATCATCTGGTAAGCTAATTAAAGCCACGCAACCATTTGAACGTTTGAGCATAGATTTTAAAGGTCCGTTACCATCTTGTTCACGCAACCGCTACATGCTCACATTAATCGATGAATTCTCGCGGTTCCCATTTGCCTTTGCCTGTGCCGATTTATCATCAGCCACTGTAATTGAATGCCTTACACAACTTTTCTGCCTCTTTGGGATGCCAGCATACATTCATTCAGACCGGGGATCGTCTTTTATGTCTTCCGAAATCAAGAGTTTTCTGCTTGAGAAAGGCGTCGCTATGAGCCACACTGCGGCCTATAACCCACAAGGAAACGGTCAGGTTGAACGCCTCAACGGTACCATTTGGAAGACAATATGCCTAGCATTACAAACCCGTAATTTACCTCCAACTCGTTGGAGCTAGTCCTACCTGAAGCACTTCATTGCATAAGATCATTACTATGTACGTCGATCAATTGCACCCCTCATGAACGCATGTTTCAATATGCTCGGCGTTCTACCGCAGGAACATCCTTACCTTCTTGGCTGACGACACCGGGTCCTGTACTTTTACAGCGATGCGACCGATCTTCTAAATACCAACCGTTGGTGGAGGAAGTACAACTATTGACCTGCAACCCACTCTATGCACACATTGCTCATCAAGATGGTAAGACTGAAACAGTGTCTCTACGCCGCCTAGCCCCAACAGTCAGAAATTCAACGCCGATTTTCCCTACTACGTCTGATACTCCAGTAATAACCGAACACCGTGAACAGTCTGATGTTCAAAATGCCAATCCTGATCTAGATGACCCATTATGTGTACCCCCCCACCGAAATTGACTCTCTGTATACCCTCAAATTTTGGAACAACAACAACGCATCCGTCCTTACAATTTGAGAACTCGAGAAGCTTGATTTTTCTGTGTTAACCTCATCCAGCACGAAAGATTGTCTTCCATTTCAAAGCCCGGGTGAATGTCATGATTGTTTGTTGTATACTTTCTATATGCCGTTGACTAACATCTTGTTTGCATTTCAGCTATTGTACGCTCATTCTTAGAATAGTAAAGCGTTGCTTATTCCACTCAAACCCGTCTTCCTTTTCTACTTAATTCGGATCGCGTAGGATTGGCGCATTCGGTGGCAGCATTGTGTTACAACTATAGATGTCTGCAAGGGGGTGTTAGGACCAGGTGGCCACGGACTGAGAGAAATGCTGATGCTTGTTCGCTTGCGATGGTTGGGACATGTTTTAAGAATATCTACTCGCCGTTTACCATACTGCGCCTTATTCGCAGAGCTTGATGGAAGCTGGGAGAAACGACCGGGTGGCCAGTCCATGACGTTGCGCGTTGGGATGAAGAAACTTGCCGTAGCGCTAGGCTCAGTTGGGCGTATTCGTTTACCTGGGTTGGGTCCAAAAGCTTAACCTCATAGTTGCCTGGAAACCTTACGAAGTATGGCTGCAAACCGAAGTCAGTGGCTTCAGCGTATTTCATTATGTGTCTTTATCTTTTAAAAGACATATTATTATAATCCCAAAATCGCATTCAGCGAATCTACAAAAACAAGCTGCTTTTTGCGCATTTGCTTTTGCATATTTCGCCTGGCTGCTTTCACTTTTTCACGCGCTTGCTTATCTGCTTTTTCTGTTTCATATTGCTCGGAACTTTGTCTGGCTTCAGACTTGTGCTTTATGATGATGACGATGAAGATGAAAACACTGAAATAGTTCAAAGAGTACAAATGTTTCAATCAATCAGTTCTGAAATTAGACACAGATCGTATAGGTAAGTTTTTGATAGACAGAAAATTTAACAGGAAAACGGAAGCAAGAGACAATGCAGCCTGTTGGCTTAACTCCTAAGGCTCTAACATACAGGAATCCGGTGCGAAGAGAAATGCAAGATTTTAAGAAGAGATCTGTAAGTTCGCGAATGGAGGATATTCAGACATGCTGAACAGGACAATTTCAACGGCTGGCACTAGGAGATGAAGAAGCCTCAAGAATGGAGGATGTCTGTGAATGTATGAACGAATGAAATCACAAGCCAGATAAGGCAAGCACCGCACAGTAATAGACTGCACGTGGGCTCATACTGCGAAGTTGCCCAGCCCTAGAAAGATGCGAGAAAAGGAAATGGAAAACGAACCTGGATTCAGACAAAGTGACGTATTGTTAGAGAATGTGCAATGGCTAAGATACTATAAGGCTGGACAGGTCTGGAGAGATAAGAGAAAATGGCAGTAAGACTCGATTGTTTCGACGTTCCGCTCAGTGCCTTGGCAAATCAATTTTGAACAACGTTACTTGTGCAGTACTGGAATACTGCACCATTCCACATCGACGGAAAGGTTGAAAACATTTTGAAGAGTAAATCTAGCAGCAGCTTGTTTCCAGTTATACAACTTTGTATGCAGCAGGAAAGGTGACCTTGTTTATCGTGTGATAGCCGATTGGAATCAGAATCATCATTTATTAGACGCAATAGAGGAACAAAAAGTTCTATACAGTCCATTCGGAGTTTTATGCAAATATACAACAAAAATTAACGTAATCAGAACGGGTTGTCACAACTAATTTCTCGCAAAAACACAAGCTACCAAAGTATTTGTCGAAATTCGTTTGAGAAGTTTCAACGAATTGCTTTGCACAAAACAAGCTGCTTTTTGCGCATTTGCTTTTGCATACTTTGCCTGGCTGCTTTTACTTTTTCACGCGCTTGCTTATCTGCTTTTTCTGTTTCATATTGCTCGGCACTTTGTCTGGCTCCAGACTTGTGCTCCAGACTTGAATTGTCCGGAGGCGAGTTCCACTGTTTGAGGACTCGCCAATCAAAACACATTTGGTGAAGTCTGGAACTCACTAGCTTGTATGAATATCCTCACGTGTGTGCATCTTGATATCGAGAAGGAAGTGCAAACTTGGTATATGCCCAAGATAAATTATCTGAACACCGTGATTAGATCAAACCGCATACGACGGAATGCCAGGGTATGCAATTCAATTTATATGTAATGCGATGTATATATGAGTTATTTTGTAGTTTTAGCCATCGTTTTATGCAAGTTAAGATACTACCCGGTAACCTATGCCTATACAGGAGAACTATTGGATTTATCTAGCAAAGCCCTTAACTCAAAGGCAGCAAGGTAGGTTGTGACAGCTTTTGTTTGACGTCTAACCAATTACTGAGCACGGACGTTCAATCTTACAGTACTTCGTGCTGTGCTGCTAACACCGTGCTAAATTGATTGGTCAGAGGTGGTGAGCTGCATGCTGAACAGGCTGGAGTCTCACTACCATTTCCTGTTCTTTTTTCTTCCTCATATCTGTTTAGGCCTGGGCAACCTGACAGCATCATAGCCCACGTGCAGTCTCTGACTGTGCGGCACTTTGCCTGGATCAGACTTGTGCTTTCATGCCATCCAATTACTTGCCTGACATGAGTGACCCTAATGGTGCAGTAGAATACCACTCAATATAGCTCAATGGGCCACAGAGGTACGCAGAATATCACACCACGCTGTAGGTAAGAAGTCGCAAGCCCGGATTTGCAGCGCATTCACTATTACAATAGAATAGTTTATTGCCGTATAAAAAGCTTACAAGCTTGAAGATAAGAGCAAGATATTTGTACAGTGGGTCGGATATGATTGGCTGGAAGGCCTTATAGCGAGCCTGAATCGCCTATGGACTACATCACCACTAAACAAATGTGGCTTTGAATAGGAAGAAGAAGCGCTAACGCATTACGCCCCACCATTTCCACCGGTGAAGCCTAGAAAAATAGTGAGATAGAGATAGAGGATGAAATTTAAATCATGATAAGAAGTTGAATAAATGTGAGTGTTCAAAGACAGGAACAGATTGTGCATCAACGATTTCGATAGGAAGGGAATTTCAGATATTACAAATGCAGAGGGAGAAGAGATAATGGAGGCAATACTATCTACATGGTTGGTGCCCAATTTTGAGATGGTGACCGCGGTTTTGATTTGATTAAGACAGCGGCAATATTGATTTGCAAGGATGAAGCAGTTGTGTTAGATCCTGTACGCTATGATGATATCTCCCTTGACAGTACTGTAATGCACTGAGAATAAGTTGCAGGTACGCAGTCGATCCTCGTAGCAAAGGAATTTCAGACCCTTGACAAGCTTTCAGGCTTTACGTTAGGGCGATTTTAGAAGATTAATGTCCTTACGAAGCAAAAGGGACCACAGTAGAAATACATACTCTACATGTCTTCAGGCTGGCTCATTAGCCCAGCCGGTTGAACTGCCGTAAATTTTTCTTCTGTCCGTAGTCCGCGTGTTTGGATTGATCTACCGACTTTTATCGTAACATCCCCATCACTTTCCACTTTCAAAGAACAAATTGACGCTTATCTCTATTTTTCTCAACAAATTTAATGGATTTTCGCTTTTCCTTCTTCTAGATACTGCGCCCACTTCCCTTTTCTTTTCCAAATACATATATATGGAACCACGCCGATTAATCTCCCCATGCATTGACTCTTGTAATATATATAACCCCGACCCTGCAGAACTCCACCCGACTCCCTCTATTGACTATTTTATGCTCATCTTTTAAGCTCACAGCCTTTTGTACCATAATATACTATTGACTATTGGCCTGGGAAACCTCACCGTATCTTCACCCACGTGCAGTCTGACTGTGCGGCATTTTGCCTGGATCAGGCTTGTGCATTTCATACATGCATACACAAACGGTCGTGCGAGCTTTGCTTTCGTCGTGGATATCTTATTTCCCTGTAGTAAAGAACATTACTACGGATCGTGAAGCACAATTTAACTCAGCTCTATTCTGAGACCTTACGCACTAAATCGGTGTTGAACGTATTCAGACCACTGCCTACGACGCCGGTGCCAATGGTTAAGTCGAGCGTCTTCATACACATCTTAAAGCCTCTATTATAGCTCGCAGGAATTCGGATTCTTGGTTCGATGCGCTTTACCTAATTCTCCTTGGTATACGCACGATAATCAAAGAAGACCTTGGATGCTGCCCTGCTGATCTTGTATACAGCAATTCTATTCGTCTCCCGTCAGATGTCGTACCCCCTGTGCTTCCACTTTTCCAAGCGTTTCTGAATTTCTCACACGTTTGCGACTCAATATGCATACCTTGCAACCACATGCTACACGCAACATCACGCCCTACACATGTTCACTCTGATTTATAATCATGTTAATTCATATTTGTACGTGTCGATCGAGTTGGCAATTCCCT
>JACCGJ010011313.1:0-33901 GCA_013407085.1 Atriophallophorus winterbourni | reverse complement strand
GGTTTATTTCAGTAAAGAAGCGCACACGCTCAAAACAACCGCAGGATATTGCGGTGTTCAATAATGCAAGCAATAAGTGAAAAAATACGCGAATGTCATAAGAAGATCAGCCTCATGGGATTTAATAATGATGTTCGTGGAGGTAAGAGTCAATCCTGTTTTTAGACACGGTTAAAGATTCATGGTGTCCGATGCTTCAGAAGTAGCTTTATATGAAGTGAATGAAAGGTTGCATTTTTCACATCAATATATAAGTTTGCTGATGAAAATCCTTTCAATAGGTAAATGCACAACACCCGACGGTAATGAGTTTCATAATAAAATAAATGCATGTCGGCAACGGTTCCGAAAATTTCTGCAAAAACCTGAACTAGCGACATCGTCAAAATATGCTGCGTGTAGGCTATGCAGCGCTTTTTAAAGGACGGCCAGATGCCATGATTGGCCTAAAAATAAACGTTTTCTGATTCGTGCCCCT
This sequence comes from Atriophallophorus winterbourni, assembly GCA_013407085.1. Taxonomy (NCBI): domain Eukaryota; kingdom Metazoa; phylum Platyhelminthes; class Trematoda; order Plagiorchiida; family Microphallidae; genus Atriophallophorus; species Atriophallophorus winterbourni. The sequence goes on along the minus strand of JACCGJ010011313.1, from coordinate 33,423 downwards.
TGAACGGATTCTGATTAGTCAGCTAATATATACTTCGTGCCCGTGGAAAGTAATTGTAACGGATGCCTTGTCGGTTGATCGATAACGGGGGTTTTGTCCGTTGAGTGATTTGGCAGTGTTCGTTGGCGAGATTTCGGCATTGAACAGTTAATCCGCGATAATTCATGAAGCACGGAAGATAGAACACGAAATAATTTATCGAAACTTTTAGTTCAATGTGGCCTTTGCAGTGATTGCAAAATCAGTAGGATAGCTGGTACTGGGAAAAACTTTGTGCGCGTGAACAAAATGTTCTTTTTCCGTCAAACTGGTAACTTGCGATAAGTTGACTTGCACGATCGAAAAGTATGAAATCCGATAGATATCGTTGAGTGATACTCGGAATCCTTTAATTGTATAAATCCGTGCAGATGCAACGAAGTTATGATCAAAATTGTCAGAGCGACAAAAAAACGTCCGCACAGTAGCGTGTGTTCCAAGAAATTAGCTCTCATATAATTTTCAAGTTTTGATTTGAATGTAGACAAACTGTTTAAGCTTACCAAATCCGAAGGTACGGAATTCCAAACAAAGCACTCACGTACCGGATAAAAATACCTGCAGCAGTTTCGTTCAGATTGTGGAATGAAATAATAAGTCCAGGGGGTAGGAAACGTTAGTGAGTATTTCGTATTTAACAAAAAGATCACCTCGCATTATTATTTGTACAAATTCCCTCAGCTCAAGTCGTCTGTGTCGTTAGGCGAATGGCATATATTCCAGTCCAATGACAAGCTTAGTAGCGATCCATAATTAAGATGTCTTTTTGGAGCCCCGGTGTTCAGGCTTGTGCGGCATAGTCTAGAACCGGGTATATATATGGTTTCATCATGAGAGGAAAACTGCCTGGGGAATGATGTCCAAATATCCGCCGTAACATGCCAAGCAGCCGTGACGCGCTTTTGTAAACGGCTTCACATTGTAGACCATTTCACAAACTACCGCAAATCCAGACACCCAGGTCATTTTCTTCTTCAGTGTACCTCAGGATTACGTCGCCAAGGTTATATTGATAGGAGAAGCCAAGTTAAGGGCCGATCTGAATGATCTTCGACTTTTGCTTATTCAATGACAGTTTTTTTCGGATGTCCAGTTGTTCAAAGCATTCAAATAGTTTTGTAACAAAATACAATCATCACCATTGCTGATTCGCCTCCATAGTTTTATATCGTCAGCAAACAATGCCTTCTTACTGTCATTTGGTATTGGTTTATCATTCATATAAACCAGGAACAGTATTAGTTCAACCACTGAGCCTTGTATAACACCGCTAGTGACATCAATTTTCTTCGATAATAGGCCGTTCACACGAACTCGGATGTGTCTTTTGCTGAGATAATCTCTTATCAATTCGTATAGTCGTCCAACAATACTGTGTTTCCTTAGTTTTTTCAAGAGTAAATTATGATCTAATCTGTCGAAAGCATTAGAAATGTGCAAGTAGCGCGTGTGAATACAGCCCCCCGCATCTACAACCCTCGCCCAATCGTCTTAGCTTGTCAGCAAATTTATTAGACAAGAGCGATTTCCCCTTTCGCTAAGCGCTCGACTGCCCTATTGAGATCATCAAGAGTAGCGGTAGTATATAGATGTTAATGGTTGGCAAACGCTCAACATTTTCAAGTAGATGCAATAAAACCGTACTGACCCTACACAAAGAGAGGAGAAGTGCTCTACTAATCTTTACATCTGCTGAGTTTTGTCGACAATCTGGTTAATAGATCCAGACGTAATGGTTGCCGTTTCAAGTTTGTTTGGACCAATGTCTCCCTTAATCTCATCATTTATACTGTGAAAATCTCCGGTATCTGAAGCGTTACCGGTGCTGCAATGCACCACTTGTGGGACTTAGCTTAGTCCCCACATTGAAAGCTAAATTTCAATTTGCAAATGAGGATTTATCCTCGAATTCGCAAATAATTGGATTTAGCACAAAGTCAGATCGTCGTTCGAATGTCAGGTCACGGATACGCATACCTGATGAGCAGCAATAACCGCGAAAGCGGCTTTTCGAACGTCATATACTACTTAATGATATAAATCTGGCTTAGATCAAAAATTAACCATCGTGCTCTTATTGGAATGTTGAAAAATATTCCAAACAGTTACCGGTGCTGCAATGCACCACTTGTGGGACTTAGCTCAGTCCCCACATTGAAAGCGAAATTTCAATTTGCAAATGAGGATTTATCCTCGAATTCGCAAATAGTCATTTGTATCTCGTCTTGCAGTTTGTTGGACCTTATTCCTAGCTGTTCATTCAAGTCGTAAGTTTTCATCTGTTCACATAACATTGAACCTCGAAAATGCTTACCGTTTCTCATTCAACACATTACTCAACTCTTACGTTTTTGCTTTGCACCAGTCGCTTGTTCGAGCTTCCTTCTGACCGTGCGTGGAAAGTGCAACTATATATCCATTTCCAGATTTCTCAAGCCGATTCGTTTGGGGTTGTCTTTTTGAACTCGGGTTTTTACTCCCCATGTTATTCGTAATTCCCATATTATTCTGTGGTTTTTGTCAAGCTATATGCTTTTTAGACCATTAAAATTGAATTGAATTGAATTGAATTGAATGCGTTGCAGATCACGCAGATAGCTTAGGTTCATGCAGGCTAGTGACGTCTTTCCCTTTCGTAGCACAAAATTTGGTGCGGTGAAATCTCCTTTGGGAAAGCTTCTGTTTCGCACAAACCGCGAATGGTTATTGTCGCAGTCTGCGCTTCACTGTGATCTGGTGAGGAGTGATCCATTATATTAGAGCGCCTAACAAGACACCGATCAATCTTTAGCAAATGTTTAGAGCAAGGATGTTTCCAAGCAACTGTTGGTGCTGTTCGAATAAACGTGTTACTAATAAAATGTCTGAACACTGTGCATAATTCTAGGTTTCCATTTTCATTTGTTTTACCTACACCGAAACTTCCGAGATAGTTGTTCAGATGGTGTTCGCCGAGCTTGTGTAGATGTTGGTGGACGTTTCGTCATCAGGCTAGATGACATCATCAGGAGAACTTCTTTCGAAGTGAGTTGAAATTGGTATTCATTGGTTTTTATAAGGTCCGTCTGTCCGTTCGCCATCACGCCCGTTGGTTGGTGGAATTCATGTGTTGCAATCTTGTCCATCGCGTTTTCATTGATCCATAGGTTGTAGCCAATTGAAGGTGCTGGTTAATCGATGTTGTTGTTGAGTGCCACGCTTCGATGAATTCTCGCGCTCGTCGGTTGTTTTCTTTGGCCAAAATCCTCGCGTTGTCCCAATCGAATTGGTGTCCAAATTGATCAACATGTGTTGAAATCAGTGACCTTGGGTCGTGCCTACGTACAGCTAACCGGTGCTCGTGTATTCTTGTGCTTAGCTTGCGGCCGGTTTGTCCGATGTAGTTCTTCTCGCAATCTCTGCACGTAATCTTGTAGACAATATTCGATTGTTCTTCTTTCGCAACTTTGTCTTTCATATTGTTGAAGTGGTTGCGTAATATTGACACGGGTTTGTGCGCGACCTCTATTCCAAATGGCCGAAGGACCCGAGCTGCGATTTCTGATATGTTCTGCACATACGGAAGAGCGCGTCTGACTCTGTTTTCATCATCGTTTCTTTGCTGGGTACGGTTGAACTTGTTGCGTAGTACGAAGCTTCTTGGATAGCCATTTCTCTGGAACACTTTGATTAAGTATTCTTATTCTTTTCTTCTCAGTTCCGGCGTGCTGCAATGTGTTGCTGCTCTTTTGAATAGGGTTCTAACGCAGCTGCGTTTATGGCTGGTTGGATGGTTGCTGTGATAGTTCAAGATTTGATCTGTGTGCGTGTTCTTCCTGTAGACACTGGTTTCCAAATTTCCTTCGCTTGTTTGTCTCACTTGAACATCCAGGAATGCCAGGCAGCCGTCAGCTTCAGTTTCTCTGGTAGATTGGATTCCTCTGAATACACAGTTCAGTAGTCGATGTGATTCGTCCAGTTCAGTTCTTTTTATGATCACAAATGTATCGTCAACATAGCGGATCCATAACTTTGGTCGTACTATTGGTAGAGCGATTCGTTCCGAACGTTGCATGACTGTTTCGGAAATTAGGCTGGAAATCGGTGATAGTTTTTTCAAGACTCGTAATCCGCTCTTACTCTGGCATTGAAATCACTTAATACCACTGTACAATTTTTGGTGGCATGTTTATGATGAATGCTATGAGGTTATGATTGAAAGCGTATTATTTGCAGGCGTCGCAAATAGCGTCGGTGCATAAACATTGGCCAAAATAATGGTACAAATAATGTTCCTCCGATATAGAGTCCAAATCCGTTCTCTACCGCTGTTGTTCGTTTATGCTGCTTTTAGTATGCCTTTAGTTTACTATGTGGCATTTCCTCTTTTATTATCTAAACATTAATTTTGTAATCAACCGTTTCGAATAGTTTGTTAGTAATACCGAAGAATAGTCGCATCAAGAGAGACTAGGTTTAAAAGTATCCATCTGAATCTGCTCAGTAAATGGTAAGAACTGAGCACTTGCGATTGACCGAGAAGATTAAAATACATTGATGCAACAACAACATTTATAATGTTTAACATTCCAAAATATTTGCCTGTGTACAGGTGTGATTGACATACACTAACAGATTAGCTTTCTCATAATTCTTGCGCACAATGTTAATGTATAAATACTAAAACTCCGGATGCCATATTTCAGAGATTTCAGTCCATTCACCTCGTTGAATTTATTTTACCATCTTTTTTATATCAACCGCCTATGCGTTCATTCGCTGCATGTATGGTCTTATCACTTTTATTTATCATAATCAATGCAATGACCATGTTTCTATCACACGTTTAGCGTGGGCCTAATCTTAGATCACTGTTAGATATCCACTAGAATTGCATGTCTGTTCACGATTTCGCTTTTCATGTTCCTTTATCCTGGTACTGATTTCTGTTGAAGTTTGTCCGATAAATACTACCTGGCAACCCAACCAAATCACTTCATATATGCAACTTGTGTCGCAACCTGAAGGTTTCTCATAAATGAGATGCATTAATAAGAATCAAATCGACTTGTTTATTGTATAATTCTTATCTTAACAGCGCTATTTAAGATTCTCCTTATTTACTAGGACGAGTTTTTATTGTAAGCTATAGAAACTGTTGCTTTTCATTCATTTTGGTATTTGATGTTTTTCACATTTATATAGGCATTCAATTTTAATATTCGAGTAACCGGGATTGACGAACCGATGCGTAACAATGTGATCGACTCGCCTCTTCGTAATAGCAACATGCGAAAATGATTAAACTAGCAATTTGGCTACTGACGCAAGTAACTTGTGAGAATGCGGATAATGTAATTCTTGTATCGATTAAAAACTATTTCCATTATAAACCAACTCTAAATAAACTCTGCTTTATTCAGATTCAAGTAACAACGATCTGACAGACGAGGTCTCGAATTTTTATTCTTCATAATATGTCGAGGCTGGCTTGTGGTTGAATTACTTTCACTGAATTGGAAATTATTATATGCCGATATCTGAATTTCCGATTTTGTATTGCACAAGCTATAAAAAATGTCTGATATTTCTTTAAGAATCGTCTATTTCTAATACATGAGATCAACAGTTGTACCCAGTACATCAATTTCGTTTGCGCAACTCTTGGAATTGTGGTCGATGAAACTACGCCAGCTTGAGTTAGGATTGCATTGAACGTTTTCATGGTAAAACAAAGTCAGTTTATCTCTTGATAAATAACTGATACGTAATGAATAACAATGATGTCTACACACGATTTGAAAGATATTTTTTGACATTCGTTTCCGGATCACTGGATATTTATATATTGTTTATCCGTCGCTTCGCCAATGCTCAATCGCCAATGTAGCACAGGAATGGCTTCCGCTTAGATGACTGTATTTGGACGCAATTCCATACTCATACGCATGTACGATCTGACAAAAGAGTGATTCGACATATTATGCTGTGTTAAAATCGATGTTTCATGGATATTACAACTGTCCTTCAAGAGAGGGTCAAGTATAAACGGTTGTTCAGTGAACGGGAAGCATTATCCCCATGCTTATATCCGGAGCGTATGGTCCAGGCTTCACTGCTATTCAGTAAAGCATTCACAAAGCAAACTGCGGTAAAACATTTTTTCGGAAATCTAAATAGTTTATGTTTAATTTAGATATAGCAGTTCACTCAAAAAAAGAGTTATCGTTTGCTCTGTTAATCCTCACATCATTCTATGGTTATGAATAGAATTGACACTCATGCAGGCATATACGGAAGGCGATACAGTACTATGTCCGAAAATAGAAGACTACTTCATCGCAGATGAAGTAGAGCTGAAGAGGCTGATTTTCGATTCGGCTGCCCTGCAAGAGACGCGATTGCCATACACTGGTATGCTAACAGAAAAAGATTACACATTGTTAGGAAAGGAATGGGTTCTGATAAGCCTTGACTGCATGGAGTTGGGTTTGTCGTGCAAAACGACCTACTAAAGGCAGCAGAACCGAGCAGCTACGGGGCAACGTTTTCATCGCATGTACTTGAAAATGTCGAGTGGTTGCCGATCATTGAATATCTAGATAACCTCTTACCGTTAATGAACTCAATTGGACAATCGACCGCTTAGCGAATAAGGAGGACCCTGGTGACCACGGAAATCCACCATAGCTCATCAAATGATTTAGAAGAACATTTAAACAACTTCTTCACCATTTGTATCTTCAGTGCTGGCAGGAAGAGTGTGTCCCACTAGAGATGCGATACACAAATATAATCACGCCTTTTTAGAATAATGGTGGAAGAGGCGACTGCAACAATTATTGAGGAATCTACCTGCTGAATGTTGTAGGCAAATTGTTTAATAAATTTTTAAAGATCCTGCTACAATTTTCAGCAGATAGAATTTACTTCGAATCTCAATGTGGCTTCCGAAAGAGAGGCAACATCAAGAAAAGTGTCGTCAACAGCCTTCGCCGGGAACAGCGTATGCCATTACACGCAGTTTTTATTGATTTAACGAAGTCATTTGACTTCGTCAGCTGGGAGGGTCTCTTCAAAATGCTTGATCTGATAGGCTGAGCACCGAGAGGCTGCTCAAACTCGTTATTTCGTTCCAATAAGGTATGAAGCCTTTGAAATTCGCCGAGGCGTCAAACAAGGGTGTGTTCTTGCTCCCACGCTTTTCGGCATTTTCTTTGCTGAGCTTCTGAGGCACACTTTTAGGACGAGGAAAAAAGGCATTTACCTACACACGCGAATTGATGGCAAGCTTTTCGACCTGAACCGGTTGAGACCACAAACCAAGGCCCGAAATGTGCTAATCCGTGACCTGCTGTTTGCCGACAATGCTGCCTTTATTGCCTACTCTCAAGAGAACGTCCAGTCGCTAATGGACTGGTTTTCGTCGTTGTGCAAGAATATCGGGCAAAGAATAAACACGAGCAAGACCAAAGTCTTTGGTCAATGGATTGTATCGCCTTCAATCATCACTTTTAAAAACTGTCAGCATAAACCAGTACATCATTTCACATACCTTGGTTCAACATTTGCGGATAACCTTTTGCTAGACACGGAGATTGATAAGCGGATTTGTAGAGCAGCTGCTATTTTGTCGCGATCGAACTCTCGCGTCTGGGGTAACCGCAAGCTTACTGTAACGACAAAGATGACGGTATACAGCGCGTGCGTACTAAATGCTTTACTATACGGCAGTGAAACCTGGACCACCCAGGCAAGACACGAACGGAAGCTGAATGCCTTCCATCTACGACGCATCTATCGTATCTTCAACACATAAGAGATGTAAAGAGTGACATATACTGAAGTGCATTTGAAAGCTATTATACAGAGAATGTTCACCCTATTACGACAGCCCTGTCTGCGGTGGCTTGGTCATGTCTACAGAATTGAAAATGGTCGTATTGCGAAAGATCTACTCTAGGGTGTATTGCAATTAGGAATTCGACCATTGGTCAGACCGCACTTGCGGTACAAACACTTTTGCAAACGAGATATGAAAGCTCTTGGCATTGACCCAGCGTGTTGGAAAAATTCGTTCTTGACCGCTCACATTAGAGGCATTGTGTGAGGCGTCTTCTGCAACCTCTGGGGGAGCGGATACAACTCTTAGCTGCAGCTCGCAGATCACGCCGCCGGCGTGCAACTGACGCCCTACAGCCGAGAACTGACTATCGTTGCAAGCGCTGCCGAATATATTGTTCCTCCGAATCGGACTAATAAGTCTTTCAAAAAGCTGTAGAACATGAAAAGTCATGCGATGTACATATATGGTCGACATCAACTGAAGGAGGACAACCACAACTTCACTAGCGATTATTGTGAGCGTTTTTACAATTTTACAATTTTATTTTAATTAATGAAAATTACGTCTAAAAAATATTGCTACGTGTTAAGTTTAAATTTTTGGGCGCGAAAGTTTCAGGCATAGCCATATATGGTGCATAGTAGTAAGTGTGGAATTTGGCCATTCACTAAACTTCCGTATTTTGCCATTATGCACACCTCTCCGGTTTTGTTTTTGAACGTGTTGTTTATCAGGTTCACGCAGTGAACGTATGCTTAATCATTGTGAACTTTCTTTAGTAACTTTGCTTCATTTGGAATGTGTTGGATTGTGTTATTGATTATGATGATGATAGGCATATCTTTTTCTGCAATAAGGTCATCACACTCTCTGAAGATATAAAATAAGATCTTTCTCTCCAAATCATTTCATAGTTGATCAACATATTTGTTATCGGTAAGAGCTGTTCATCGTAACATTTCATTTTAGGTAAGTAACACATTGAAAAAGAACACGCTTTTCGTATTGATGGTCTTTTTTGTGACCATTGTCAAAAGTCAAGATAGTGGAACAGCTGGTGAGTCCACGTTTATTGTAACTTAAATTTCTAATAGTTACTACATTTTATGCCATAGCTTCTATTCGACATTCATTTATATTTCGCTATTAATGATTATTTCTTAAGTCCAACTAAGCAATTAAAAGTTTCCATTTTTCTCAATTCACCAGACGTAAAATCAATAAAAAATCATTCATTGGTTCACATTTGTGAACCAAGCAGGACACTTGAATTCTTCATTGTGTACGGTGAACCCTACAGGCAATTCTTGGAATAATACACGACCATATGCTTCACCCAGTTGATGAATCGTTTCAATTTTTTCACTTTTGTATTGCGTGTATGATGTTCATTTATGCTGTGTACCCATGCGAGTTGGATGTCGTTTTTTATTTATTATTATTTATTTTTTATTAAATTCAACGCTCGGTCATGACAAAATATCAATACATTTTAGTGAACTCACAGTTAAATGGACGGTTAATGGTGAACCATTCAATGAATTTCGTGTAAGGTATTCAGCCATCACATTCGGCTATTCTATTACGATTAATGTCAGTGAGCCAACCGGAAGACAGGAAATTGTATGTTCCATTCAATGCCTATTTGGTGGAGCTGTCTCAAATCCGACCATTGTGCTGCCGATTAGTGAGTTATCATACACCAAAATACGATATCTTAAACGCTATTTGAAAACTATCTGCAATGTCAACAAGATGCCCTCAAATGTTGTCATAAATAAATGATGTGAACTAATTTTGAAATGGAGGATTGCTAGTAATTGTGATGAGAATATCACAAGGACTTGTGTGGTTTACACGTTGCAGCTACACGGCGCATCAAACTGTTTAAGGTGTTAGTCTGCACACCGCTTTCTGCTCTGGAATGTAGAGTTCTGCCTACAAGAACACTTATATACTGTTTAATGTATTTTCTTATATTGTTTATACACTTAAATTTCAATTTTTAACATCATATGGTTGTTGTTGAGCTTGTTGCTTTTTAGACCATTAAAAACCTGGAATTACCTTGAACCCATTTCTGAACGCCATTCTATTTCAACGCGTTTGTGTATGTTTAATTATTACCAAGTATCTGAATGAGTGATCATAGCGAGTTCTATTATTATTAATAATGAGAGAAATTTGCTTCTGTGCGAAAGATTACACTTTCGACGTACAAATTCACATATTTCTGTTTTTCATCTTTTGATTCTCGTTTGAAGCTTTTAGCCCGGGAGTTAAGCAATCGATACAATACGGCGACTATTATTTGCTCAGTTGCCTGAAAGAAGACTACGTGTCCGGATTGGATATAACATGGTTTGTCAATGGTGTCATTAAAAGTAAAGGGAATATACCTCATTGGATCAGAATAAATGAAAAAGGTATAAATTTACATCCACACGTTTGTCATGGACTTGGAAATTTTCGCTATATCTTAAGCATATTGATATATTTAAAATAGCTCATATAACTAAAACTTGATTTTAAATGAAATAAATATAATTTTGATTCAAATTTGGCTAATACGTTGCAATGAACATCAATGAATGTTGAACTTCATGTTATGAAACTATTAACAATATTACATATTTGTTGTTCTAAATCTGGAAATCAGAAACAAAACAGAACAAAAGTGGAAGGGAACTTTTTATAAGGGTCTAAAGTCCTCGATGGGGTTTGTATTTATAGGACAACAAATAACCTAGAGTAAGCAACTATTTAACCGAAAATCGTACGCGTAGCCTGTGAGACATGCATGCATTCGAGCCAATTTAAGCTTGTCAACATGCTTGAAATTCAAAACCGTGATATGACTTTCTCATTCATTCGACACCTTTCTTTTTGAAGTTTAATACGTCTGTTTACACACGTGAACGTGTAAATGATTTATGGGTTCAATTTTGGTGACCCGTTGGGCTTCATAATTTTGGGATTCGAACTGGATTCGGAGCTTAGCGTTCATATAATAAACGTGTCGAGGTTAATATTTAGCGACTACTCGTCGATATGGAGGACTTTGGTTAAATTTTAACAAAGACAGGTACAACATTTGTCGACGCCATATGCACATATTCACGGCGATGTTGTAGAGTGTTAACCCATCACAAAGCCAAACAAGCATTATTGAGACCATAAGCACGCTCTCAGTCTTTGGTTTTTGCTCTCTATTTAAATGGATATACAACACCGCATCCACCATCGTTTGTTTCTCCTGTCGATATCATGTATGCTGATTAATTTATTTTTGGTGACCTTATTTTCAGCGTTGTTTGATGGACCAAAAAATACCTTCCCTGTAACATCCCATTCGCACACGCGATTAAAATAGTAAATTTGAAAATAGCGAGAAAACACTCAGATATAGCTATAGATATATAGTTTAGCGTATGTTACTAAATTCAACAAAACAACACACCCCGTAATACGGTTATTTTGTTGAATTATCTCCAATTTATATGCAGAACAATTCACAGAAAGTAATCGATTATTTTGATAACATAAAATCATTTGCACATTTTTCATAACAATATATTCAAATTTCTACAGGACAATGACTAATTATGAACAATGCCGAAACCGGACCACTTTCCGTGGATTCCAAATGCAGAGTCAGCGGTGAATCATTAGCCGCGAGTGCAGAAGGCCACGAAAGCGTCATAACTATGATTCAATCGGACAGAAACATTGCAATTCCGCTCACAATTGCGGCGCGCACAGAGTCGAAGCGCACGGTCCAGGAAAATCAGGCATTTTCAATTGCCTGTCTAGCAATGTCAAAAACATCCATCACTCCTACTTGGAGATTCACTAAGATCGAGATAACAACCCCAGTTGACTTGTTGCAAGTAAATCACTATATTTCAAGCGATTTTAGTCATTTTGATGACTGTTTGAATTCGAAACCATACACCAAGCTTTCCACAAAATTGTATTCATTGCATTTTCGTATAGGAAATTTAGTTCAAATAGAAAATAAATCAGTTCAAGCTATTTTAAATATGAATGCAATTAAAGCTTGTAGCGAATAGCATAGATATTCACAATTATTTTTGATTATATAACAGACAAAGAAAATAATGTTTTTCTTAAATTTTATTCTTTACAATCACGTATTCGGGTAAATTTATTAAATTTATACCTTTACTTATAATTGCAATAAGAATTATAGCCTTTTAAGCAAGATATATGACAGTGATGATTATGTGACCTTTGTGCAGAGGCATTTAATTTCTAGCCATCATTGAAAATGAGGTCGCACGCATAACTTGTCGTCCTTTTCTGACAATATACAATGTAATTCGTAATATAACTGAGGGAAAACAGGTTTTCCTCAAAATGTTTATCACACAATCTGCTTCGGATTATCGATACACTTTCGGTTCATTATTCCAACGCTTCAGGTCATGGCTTAATTTGGTAGATATGTAAACATCTGCACTTTACACAAAACGTTTGTGTTCATCGGTTCACAATTAACGACATCATCCACACGTTTAATATGCACTAATATATAATGTCCCGATTCATCTCTTATGTCAATCTGTCCAACGCTAATCGCGTTATCCGAGAAGTCCAACAGCATAAGATAAAAGTGATTGGCTTAATGCGTTTAATAAGCACAAAACATGGATTAAATCATGCATATTTTAGATAACAAAGTAACTAATCAAAGCACTGATCTGAAATATGTCACTTCCAGTTATCGCCTAATAATTTAATATATATAGTCTTTATTTTATTTTAGAGTAGATAATCATTACATATATCTTCTGAAAACAAATTTATATCATAATGACTTTATAACCACCTAGTAACTGCGCTGATTATAAACCTTTATATTGTATGCAATATTTAATATAAAACAGATATTATTTACGTATACCTGCATACATGTTCACCACAGGTTAAATAAGCCTTTCAAAAGAGACTAATAGAATTTTGAATCGTTGATGAAAATATCCATTTCTACGATACATTTGATCTGCCCTCCTTTCGCCAGGCAAATCTTCCCGTGACTATACTCAGACAACGTCGTTCGGAACTCTTCGTGTCGAAAGCCGAAACTGCGCACGAAGGAAAGTATACTTGTGCTTATCCGGGGCTATCTGATGTAGAATACTTGGTAAAAGTTGATGGTGGGTAAAAACAACAAAATATTCACAATTAATACCACTAACGACATTAAATTCATATTCAAACAAACAGCTATTGGTTAAAAGAATTTCAACGTAATACACAAATGTTTCTAAATTAATAAAGTAAAATTATCCAGAGAAAATTTGAGAGAAAATCTGGTCACAACATTTGCAGAGCTACCAGACAATTGCATGAATAAAAATTTAAAGGGATTAATTTGAACACGGGGTAGGATTTAATACATTTGAAATGATTCTTCTATTTCATTAAATTAAATAATTTCAACTCTTTGTGTTTCAATGGCTTTGTTCAATAAGGTGACTTATAATTGATTATTGTTAGTTTACAACGTTGCTCACACTCCGGCAAATTTTCTTGGCGATTGAGCGATATATGTTTGAGACCGATCGTGTATTCGTAATTGAAACAAATTTTGTACAATTGGCTAGATCCTTTTTCATTATGATTCAAATCTTATGAAGCTTCTATGGCTTTCCAAATTTTCTCGCCGCCATGTTTAAATGTTAGCACACAAAACTTATAAACTCCTACGCCCCATTGCGCAAGTCATATGAAGGCTGCTGGATCAAACTAGTATTCGTGAAACCGTGTATTACATGGAGATAAGACGACTCAATCGAGATATTTCTTAAGTTGTGTATGTTGTAAATCTACATGTGGAAACGAGAGAACAATAAAAGTAAATATAGACAAATGCCCTGATCTGTGGGCTGGTTAACAATGTATCACCTGTGTCGTAAATTATGTTACATCGGCCATTTAATCGAAAACAATCTTGAAAGATATATGATCGACTCTTCAACTTTGTTCGGAATAAAATTTCCGAATTTGTCAAACTTGAATTAAAGAACAGGAGTGAGAATTGGATAAACCAAGAGCCAGAAGCTAAGAGTTTCCGAAAGCTGTAAATAAGCGATACATTTTTACAATTTGGTAGACTGAAAAATAGCATCTTGTTAATTCGCCATGATCAGTGATCATTTGAATCACATTTTATCTTTAAGTTTTGTGCAACCACAATTAGTCAAATACAATGTTAAATTAAACATAACGGAGTGATCTCTGGGAATATGCGATACATATTCCAGCGAATTCTTGTTAAAAATGGTTAGACGTATAGCAAACGTTCTGCGCGGTATTCAGGCCCAGCTACATGTTGTTCATTTACAAACGCGTCATTCAAAATTCAAACACCAATATTCATTCAAAATATAGCATGCTGAAAATCATCGAATACATCACTTGCTAAAGCACAATTAAAGGAAAACATTCAAAGGCGTTAAGCATTCCGCCTTCTAGATAGGATATTCTTCGTAATATTTTGTCGGTCATAATTTGGTTTCGCATTGAATATTTTTCATGAAGAAAATATACGCTCATAATTATTGTGGTTTTCGCTTCTAAACTCGATCAGTCAATGACAATCCATGCGGTGTGTGACTGTCCATATTGGTTTTTGTAAAATTTTATATTTGAACTCCATATACCTCGCTATCCTATGGCTATTGTAAGCTTACGTCATTGTCTTCCACACGCAGCCAACCTTTGACCCTTCAAATCCCACACTCACGATTGAATTGTCGTCGTCACTTCTTCGCTGTTCGTGTATGCTTCTTGTGGAATAGCTTGCCGATAGATATTGTTACCTCATCGAACGAGCACATCTTTAAACAAAGGTTACGAAACCTTATGTTGAGAACTACTGCGTTGGCCCCTACCTATTGATGTCTATATTTTTTTAACGCACGGAACTACCGTCCATCCAAAGATTCTTTTCCCTCAGTCTGTGTCGCCATTGAGGATTATTTTTGCTCCACCTACGAAGAAAACGGAGATGATCATACAAGTAACGATTTTTTTATATAAATTTTTTATACGTATATCCTATGGTACTGTACAGCAATTTGCTTTTTTTAACCATAAATCTTGAATCTTGAATCTTGAATCTTGAAAAAATGACTGAGTCTCTAGTTCTGGGATCAATTATCATTAAATTTGACATACTATTTAATGACTATAATTTCTCTCATTTTATTTTACACCTCAATACTTTTGAGCGGCAGGCCGTTATTTTTTCAATGATGGTTATTTTTACGTGATACCTGCACTAATCAGTAGGCAAACAAACCCCGTTTTACTACCTATGTTATTTGTAATTGGCATATTATTGTGTGGTTTTTGTAAAGCTATGTGCTTTTTCGACCATTAAATTGAATTGAATTGAATTGAATTGAATCTTTGACTATTACGTAGTGATACGTGATATTACGCATATGTTCTGAATCATCATTTGTTTGATATTTGTACACTGATAACAAACAACTCTCAACCTATTTTATTCATAACATTGTCGCCAATTTTAAAACCTAATAGGGAAACCGGAATTTCGCAGAGAGCCGAAATCACAGCCTTTTGTGATTGGACGGGAAACGAAACTTACGTGCGAAGCAAAACAATCCAAGAATTCTCAGGTGACTATTCAATGGATGACGAATGGCATACACGTAGAACGTTTGCAATTTGTTGTGCTGCACAACAATCGTAAGGTAATTACTAATATATCTGACATGCGTTGCTGCAGAAATTCTGGGTGAATTTATATTCTTGAATGACATACCACCAAATTATCTTTCTATATTTTATTGAAACGAAAATTTTAGCAACGGTCCATAATAATCTGAACATATCCACTATATATTTACAGGAGTTGGTGGTTGATGATAAAGCATCCCACACGGTGCTGTGTAATTTGTCGAACGTTCAAGGTTGGACTATTCGCAACGCTTTTCTGTCCTGCAATGGAGCGCTGTTTTCAATATCATCGTCAAGCAGATCACCGGTGATTGCTTTCACAGGCGAAAGAGTGGAATTGCAGTGTGATTTTAACAGGGAACCAACGCCAACTGTCAATTGGATCGTGGGTGGTACAAAATCTGACACGAGAGAAAAATACGTGATAGAGGTAATTAAAAAACGTGAAATTTCCATCTATGTGCCGTCCACAGACATAAATGGTTGAGAGATGTTGGCCACCAGCTGCAACAGCTGAGCAACGAATATACACAATAGCGTGAGGCAATTGAAAATGGCTGATTTTCCTGGACCGTGCGCTTCGACTCTGTGCGCGCCACAATTGTGAGCGGAATTGCAATGTTTCTGTCCGATTGAATCATAGTTATGACGCTTTCGTGGCCTTCTGCACTCGCGGCTAATGATTCACCGCTGACTCTGCATTTGGAATCCACGGAAAGTGGTCCGGTTTCGGCATTGTTCATAATTAGCCATTGTCCTGTAGAAATTTAAATATATTGTTAAGAAAAATGTGAGAATGATTTTATGTTATCAAAATAATAGATTACTTTCTGTGAATTGTTCTGCATATAAATTGAAGATAGCTCAACAAAATAACCGTATTACGGGGTGTGTTGTTTCCAAGAATTTGGTAACATACGCTAAACTATATATCTATAGCTATATCTGAGTGTTTTCTCGCTATCTTCAAATTTACCATTGTAATCGCGTGTGCGAATGGGATGTTACAGGGAAGGTATTTTTTGGTCCATCAAACAACGCTGAAAATAAGGTCACCAAAAATAAATTAATCAGCATACATGATATCGACAGGAGAAACAAACGATGGTGGATCCGGTGTTGTATATCCATTTAAATAGAAAGCAAAAACCAAAGACTGAGAGCGTGCTTATGGTCTCAATAATGCTTGTTTGGCTTTGTGATGGGTTGACACTTTACAACATCGCCGTGAATATGTGCATATGGCGTCGACAAATGTTGTACCTGTCTTTGTTAAAATTTAACCAAAGTCCTCCATATCGACGAGTAGTCGCTAAATATTAACCTCGACACGTTTATTACATGAACGCTAACCTCCAAATCCAGTTCGAATCCCAAAATTATGAAGCCCGAAGGGTCACCAATATTGAACCCATAAATCATTTACACGTTCACGTGTGTAAACAGACGTATTAAACTTAAAAAGAAAGGTGTCGAATGAATGAGAAAGTCATATCACGGTTTTGAATTTCAAGCATGTTGACAAGCTTAAATTGGCTCGAATGCATGCATGTCTCACAGGCTACGCGTACGATTTTCGGTTAAATAGTTGCTTACTCTAGGTTATTTGTTGTCCTATAAATACAAACCCCATCGAGGACTTTAGACCCTTATAAAAAGTTCCCTTCCACTTTTGTTCTGTTTTGTTTCTGATTTCCAGATTTAGAACAACAAATATGTAATATTGTTAATAGTTTCATAACATGAAGTTCAACATTCATTGATGTTCATTGCAACGTATTAGCCAAATTTGAATCAAAATTATATTTATTTCATTTAAAATCAAGTTTTAGTTATATGAGCTATTTTAAATATATCAATATGCTTAAGATATAGCGAAAATTTCCAAGTCCATGACAAACGTGTGGATGTAAATTTATACCTTTTTCATTTATTCTGATCCAATGAGGTATATTCCCTTTACTTTTAATGACACCATTGACAAACCATGTTATATCCAATCCGGACACGTAGTCTTCTTTCAGGCAACTGAGCAAATAATAGTCGCCGTATTGTATCGATTGCTTAACTCCCGGGCTAAAAGCTTCAAACGAGAATCAAAAGATGAAAAACAGAAATATGTGAATTTGTACGTCGAAAGTGTAATCTTTCGCACAGAAGCAAATTTCTCTCATTATTAATAATAATAGAACTCGCTATGATCACTCATTCAGATACTTGGTAATAATTAAACATACACAAACGCGTTGAAATAGAATGGCGTTCAGAAATGGGTTCAAGGTAATTCCAGGTTTTTAATGGTCTAAAAAGCAACAAGCTCAACAACAACCATATGATGTTAAAAATTGAAATTTAAGTGTATAAACAATATAAGAAAATACATTAAACAGTATATAAGTGTTCTTGTAGGCAGAACTCTACATTCCAGAGCAGAAAGCGGTGTGCAGACTAACACCTTAAACAGTTTGATGCGCCGTGTAGCTGCAACGTGTAAACCACACAAGTCCTTGTGATATTCTCATCACAATTACTAGCAATCCTCCATTTCAAAATTAGTTCACATCATTTATTTATGACAACATTTGAGGGCATCTTGTTGACATTGCAGATAGTTTTCAAATAGCGTTTAAGATATCGTATTTTGGTGTATGTTAACTCACTAATCGGCAGCACAATGGTCGGATTTCAGACAGCTTCACTAAATAGGCACTGAATAAAACATACAATTTCCTGTCTTCCGGTTGGCTCACTGACATTAATCGTAATAGAATAGCCGAATGTGATGGCTGAATACCTTACACGAAATTCATTGAATGGTTCACCATTAACCGTCCATTTAACTGTGAGTTCACTAAAATGTATTGATATTTTTCATGACCGAGCGTTGAATTTAATAAAAAATAAATAATAATAAATAAAAAACGATATCCAACTCGCATGGGTACACAGCATAAATGAACACCATACACGCAATACAAAAGTGAAAAAATTGAAACGATTCATCAACTGGGTGAAGCATATGGTCGTGTATTATTCCAAGAATTGCCTGTAGGGTCCACCGTACACAATGAAGAATTCAAGTGTCCTGCTTGGTTCAGAAATGTGAACCAATGAATGATTTTTTATTGATTTTACGTCTGGTGATGAGAGAAAAATGGAAACTTTTAATTGCTGAGTTGGACTTAAGAAATAATCATTAATAGCGAAATATAAATGAATGTTGAACAGAAGCTATGGCATATAATGTAATAACTATTAGAAATTTAAGTTACAATAAACGTGGACTCACCAGCTGTTCCACTATCTTGACTTTTGACAATGGTCACAAAAAAGACCATCAATACGAAAAGCGTGTTCTTTTTCAATGTGTTACTTACCTAAAATGAAATGTTACGATGAACAGCTCTTACCGATAACAAATATGTTGATCAACTATGAAATGATTTGGAGAGAAAGATCTTATTTTATATCTTCAGAGAGTGTGATGACCTTATTGCAGAAAAAGATATGCCTATCATCATCATAATCAATAACACAATCCAACACATTCCAAATGAAGCAAAGTTACTAAAGAAAGTTCACAATGATTAAGCATACGTTCACTGCGTGAACCTGATAAACAACACGTTCAAAAACAAAACCGGAGAGGTGTGCATAATGGCAAAATACGGAAGTTTAGTGAATGGCCAAATTCCACACTTACTACTATGCACCATATATGGCTATGCCTGAAACTTTCGCGCCCAAAAATTTAAACTTAACACGTAGCAATATTTTTTAGACGTAATTTTCATTAATTAAAATAAAATTGTAAAATTGTAAAAACGCTCACAATAATCGCTAGTGAAGTTGTGGTTGTCCTCCTTCAGTTGATGTCGACCATATATGTACATCGCATGACTTTTCATGTTCTACAGCTTTTTGAAAGACTTATTAGTCCGATTCGGAGGAACAATATATTCGGCAGCGCTTGCAACGATAGTCAGTTCTCGGCTGTAGGGCGTCAGTTGCACGCCGGCGGCGTGATCTGCGAGCTGCAGCTAAGAGTTGTATCCGCTCCCCCAGAGGTTGCAGAAGACGCCTCACACAATGCCTCTAATGTGAGCGGTCAAAAACGAATTTTTCCAACACGCTGGGTCAATGCCAAGAGCTTTCATATCTCGTTTGCAAAAGTGTTTGTACCGCAAGTGCGGTCTGACCAATGGTCGAATTCCTAATTGCAATACACCCTAGAGTAGATCTTTCGCAATACGACCATTTTCAATTCTGTAGACATGACCAAGCCACCGCAGACAGGGCTGTCGTAATAGGGTGAACATTCTCTGTATAATAGCTTTCAAATGCACTTCAGTATATGTCACTCTTTACATCTCTTATGTGTTGAAGATACGATAGATGCGTCGTAAATGGAAGGCATTCAGCTTCCGTTCGTGTCTTGCCTGGGTGGTCCAGGTTTCACTGCCGTTTAGTAAAGCATTTAGTACGCACGCGCTGTATAACGTCATCTTTGTCGTTACAATAAGCTTGCGGTTACCCCAGACGCGAGAGTTCGATCGCGACAAAATAGCAGCTGCTCTACAAATCCGCTTATCAATCTCCGTGTCTAGCAAAAGGTTATCCGCAAATGTTGAACCAAGGTATGTGAAATGATGTACTGGTTTATGCTGACAGTTTTTAAAAGTGATGATTGAAGGCGATACAATCCATTGACCAAAGACTTTGGTCTTGCTCATGTTTATTCTTTGCCCGATATTCTTGCACAACGACGAAAACCAGTCCATTAGCGACTGGACGTTCTCTTGAGAGTAGACAATAAAGGCAGCATTGTCGGCAAATAGCAGGTCACGGATTAGCACATTTCGGGCCTTGGTTTGTGGTCTCAACCGGTTCAGGTCGAAAAGCTTGCCATCAATTCGCGTGTGTAGGTAAATGCCTTTTTCCCTCGTCCTAAAAGTGTGCCTCAGAAGCTCAGCAAAGAAAATGCCGAAAAGCGTGGGAGCAAGAACACACCCTTGTTTGACGCCTCAGCGAATTTCAAAGGCTTCATACCTTATTGGAACGAAATAACGAGTTTGAGCAGCCTCTCGGTGCTCAGCCTATCAGATCAAGCATTTTGAAGAGACCCTCCCAGCTGACGAAGTCAAATGACTTCGTTAAATCAATACGCTGTTCCCGGCGAAGGCTGTTGACGACACTTTTCTTGATGTTGTCTCTCTTTCGGAAGCCACATTGAGATTCGGAGTAAATTCTATCTGCTGAAAATTGTAGCAGGATCTTTATAAATTTATTAAACAATTTGCCTACAACATTCAGCAGGTAGATTCCTCAATAATTGTTGCAGTCGCCCCGTTCACCATTATTCTAAAAAGGCGTGATTATATTTGTGTATCGCATCTCTAGTGGGACACACTCTTCCTGCCAGCACTGAAGATACAAATGGTGAAGAAGTTGTATAAATGTTCTTCTAAATCATTTGATGAGCTATGGTGGATTTCCGTCGTCACCAGGGTCCTCCACATTCGCTAAGCGGTCGATTGTCCAATTGAGTTCATTAACAGTAAGAGGGTATCTAGATATTCAATGATCGGCAACCACTCGACATTTTCAAGTACATGCGATGAAAACGTTGCCCCGTAGCTGCTCGGTTCTGCTGCCTTTAGTAGGTCGTTTTGCACGACAAACCCAACTCCATGCAGTCAAGGCTTATCAGAACCCATTCCTTTCCTAACAATGTGTAATCTTTTTCTGTTAGCATACCAGTGTCTGGTAATCGCGTCTCTTGCAGGGCAGCCGAGTCGAAAATCAGCCTCTTCAGCTCTACTTCATCTGCGATGAAGTAGTCTTCTATTTTCGGACATAGTACTGTATCGCCTTCCGTATATGCCTGCATGAGTGTCAATTCTATTCATAACCATAGAATGATGTGAGGATTAACAGAGCAAACGATAACTCTTTTTTTGAGTGAACTGCTATATCTAAATTAAACATAAACTATTTAGATTTCCGAAAAAATGTTTTACCGCAGTTTGCTTTGTGAATGCTTTACTGAATAGCAGTGAAGCCTGGACCATACGCTCCGGATATAAGCATGGGGATAATGCTTCCCGTTCACTGAACAACCGTTTATACTTGACCCCGTCTTGAAGGACAGTTGTAATATCCATGAAACATCGATTTTAACACAGCATAATATGTCGAACCACTCTTTTGTCAGATCGTACATGCGTATGAGTATGGAATTGTGTCCAAATACAGTCATCTAAGCGGAAGCCATTTCTGTGCTACATTGGCGATTGAGCATTGGCGAAGCGACGGATAAACAATATATAAATATCCAGTGATCCGGAAACAAATGTCAAAAAATATCTTTTAAATCGTGTGTAGACATCATTGTTATTCATTACGTACCAGTTATTTATCAAAAGATAAACTGACTTTGTTTTACCATGAAAACGTTCAATGCAATCCTAACTCAAGCTGGCGTAGTTTCATCGACAGAATTCCAAGAGTTGCGCAAACGAAATTGATGTACTGGGTACAACTGTTGATCTCATGTATTAGAAATAGACGATTCTTAAAGAAATATCAGACATTTTTGATAGCTTGTGCAATACAAAATCGGAAATTCAGATATCGGCATATAATAATTTCCAATTCAGTGAAAGTAATTCAACCACAAGCCAGCCTCGACATATTATGAAGAATAAAAATTCGAGACCTTGTCTGTCAGATCGTAGTTACTTGAATCTGAATAAAGCAGAGTTTATTTAGAGTTGGTTTATAATGGGAATAGTTTTTAATCGATACAAGAATTACATTATCCGCATTCTCACAAGTTACTTGCGTCAGTAGCAAAATTGCTAGTTTAATCATTTTCGCATGTTGCTATTACGAAGAGGCGAGTCGATCACATTGTTACGCATCGGTTCGTCAATCCCGGTTACTCGAATATTAAAATTGAATGCCTATATAAATGTGAAAAACATCAAATACCAAAATGAATGAAAAGCAACAGTTTCTATAGCTTACAATAAAAACTCGTCCTAGTAAATAAGGAGAATCTTAAATAGCGCTGTTAAGATAAGAATTATACAATAAACAAGTCGATTTGATTCTTATTAATGCATCTCAATTATGAGAAACCTTCAGGTTGCGACACAAGTTGCATATATGAAGTGATTTGGTTGGGTTTCCAGGTAGTATTTATCGGACAAACTTCAACAGAAATCAGTACCAGGATAAAGGAACATGAAAAGCGAAATCGTGAACAGACATGCAATTCTAGTGGATATCTAACAGTGATCTAAGATTAGGCCCACGCTAAACGTGTGATAGAAACATGGTCATTGCATTGATTATGATAAATAAAAGTGATAAGACCATACATGCAGCGAATGAACGCATAGGCGGTTGATATAAAAAAGATGGTAAAATAAATTCAACGAGGTGAATGGACTGAAATCTCTGAAATATGGCATCCGGAGTTTTAGTATTTATACATTAACATTGTGCGCAAGAATTATGAGAAAGCTAATCTGTTAGTGTATGTCAATCACACCTGTACACAGGCAAATATTTTGGAATGTTAAACATTATAAATGTTGTTGTTGCATCAATGTATTTTAATCTTCTCGGTCAATCGCAAGTGCTCAGTTCTTACCATTTACTGAGCAGATTCAGATGGATACTTTTAAACCTAGTCTCTCTTGATGCGACTATTCTTCGGTATTACTAACAAACTATTCGAAACGGTTGA
This sequence comes from Atriophallophorus winterbourni, assembly GCA_013407085.1. NCBI lineage: Eukaryota > Metazoa > Platyhelminthes > Trematoda > Plagiorchiida > Microphallidae > Atriophallophorus > Atriophallophorus winterbourni. The sequence goes on along the minus strand of JACCGJ010011313.1, from coordinate 10,069 downwards.
TTACAAAATTAATGTTTAGATAATAAAAGAGGAAATGCCACATAGTAAACTAAAGGCATACTAAAAGCAGCATAAACGAACAACAGCGGTAGAGAACGGATTTGGACTCTATATCGGAGGAACATTATTTGTACCATTATTTTGGCCAATGTTTATGCACCGACGCTATTTGCGACGCCTGCAAATAATACGCTTTCAATCATAACCTCATAGCATTCATCATAAACATGCCACCAAAAATTGTACAGTGGTATTAAGTGATTTCAATGCCAGAGTAAGAGCGGATTACGAGTCTTGAAAAAACTATCACCGATTTCCAGCCTAATTTCCGAAACAGTCATGCAACGTTCGGAACGAATCGCTCTACCAATAGTACGACCAAAGTTATGGATCCGCTATGTTGACGATACATTTGTGATCATAAAAAGAACTGAACTGGACGAATCACATCGACTACTGAACTGTGTATTCAGAGGAATCCAATCTACCAGAGAAACTGAAGCTGACGGCTGCCTGGCATTCCTGGATGTTCAAGTGAGACAAACAAGCGAAGGAAATTTGGAAACCAGTGTCTACAGGAAGAACACGCACACAGATCAAATCTTGAACTATCACAGCAACCATCCAACCAGCCATAAACGCAGCTGCGTTAGAACCCTATTCAAAAGAGCAGCAACACATTGCAGCACGCCGGAACTGAGAAGAAAAGAATAAGAATACTTAATCAAAGTGTTCCAGAGAAATGGCTATCCAAGAAGCTTCGTACTACGCAACAAGTTCAACCGTACCCAGCAAAGAAACGATGATGAAAACAGAGTCAGACGCGCTCTTCCGTATGTGCAGAACATATCAGAAATCGCAGCTCGGGTAATTCGGCCATTTGGAATAGAGGTCGCGCACAAACCAGTGTCAGTATTACGCAACCACTTCAACAATATGAAAGACAAAGTTGCGAAAGAAGAACAATCGAATATTGTCTACAAGATTACGTGCAGAGATTGCGAGAAGAACTACATCGGACAAACCGGCCGCAAGCTAAGCACAAGAATACACGAACACCGGTTAGCTGTACGAAGGCACGACCCAAGGTCACTGATTTCAATACATGTTGATCAATTCGGACACCAATTCGATTGGGACAACGCGAGGATTTTGGCCAAAGAAAACAACCGACGAGCGCGAGAATTCATCGAAGCGTGGCACTCAACAACAACATCGATTAACCAGCACCTTCAATTGGCTACAACCTATGGACCAATGAAAACGCGATGGACAAGATTGCAACACATGAATTCCACCAACCAACGGGCGTGATGGCGAACGGACAGACGGACCTTATAAAAACCAATGAATACCAATTTCAAATCACTTCGAAAGAGGTTCTGCTGATGATGTCATGTAGCTTGATGACGAAACGTCCACCAACATCTACACAAGCTCGGCGAACACCATCTGAACAACATCCCCATCCTGAGCTACGTATATTTTCCTCTATTGCTGAACAGTTCGGGCGATCAACGCTTAAGAACGCCAGACGCTGGGAAAGCTTTAGCGGAAGAACAGATGCAACGTATGAACAACTATTTTTCTTGCATGAAAGCCAACGCAGAAACCTAACTCCAAAATCTTTACAACGACGACCACCGATCAACAATTCGCGTGCGCGGCAAAAGATGGAACGACAAAATCGGCAGTGGTTGCAATTCATGATCGATGACGCACACAAACGACTCAAGAAATATTCCAACGTTATCCGGAACGAAAAACGAATATGTGAAAACCGATTTGGACCTGTACTAACACATCAGATAGCCGAAGCCACTGCGATAACGACCCGAAAAACCAATCCTAACAAGCGGCGTGACCTGGAAAACAAACTCCGAATTATCACTTCCCACCAAGATATCACCAGCGGCGAACCTTGGGTCAAGAACCTATCCGACAGACCCCTGACAGAGAACGAACAACGAATTCTCGCACGTGGCCTTAACTTCAATTTGAAAGACGCCGATCATACTGAATTCGTTGCTAATTTGGAATCAATACTGAAATCTCACACTTTGACAGAAGACGCACAAGAAGAAGTCCGCCAACGAATTGTACCTGCGCTCACCAGGAACTTGGAACATAACACACTCAATAAACAAGAAACCAACGCTTCGAACAGATTGAAACAAGACAGAAACATAGTTATCCTCCCTGCCGACAAAGGAAGAACGACTGTGGTAATGAACAAGGCAGATTATATCGAGAAGGCTGAACAGCTACTCCAGGACACAACAACATACAGACAAATGAACGAAGACCTGACAAAACGACTTGAAAACAAAATCAACGCAACTTTGAAGAAATTAAAGTTTATGGGTCAACTGAATGGAATGGAACAAACAAGAATGAAACCAGAAGACTCAACTCTACCGAGATTCTACGGATTACCCGAAATACACAAAGAGAATATTCCATTACGCCCGATCGTTTCCTTACCCGGAGGACCGAATTACAAGTTATCGAAAGAATTGCAAAGAAGACTGTTATATCTGGTGACAGACTTCGAACACGCCGTCAATTCTGCAGAACAATTTCTCCAGAAATTGAAGAATGTGAGGATCGATGAAGATGAAATAATGGTTTCTTTCGACGTAACGGCTTTATTCACATCAATCGATCAAACACTCGCAAAGCAAATCGTATCAGCGTTGCTCGACGAAAAAGGAACTGACCACAACGGAAATCGATTAACACGAGATAGTTTGATGGAATTGATCGAGCTGTGCCTGCAGACACACTTCAAGTTCAATGGTAAAATCTACGAGCAGATTCGAGGAACACCAATGGGATCACCGATTTCCAGCCTAATTGCCGAAGCAGTCATGCAACGTTTGGAACGAATCGCTCTACCAATAATACGGCCAAAGTTATGGATCCGCTATGTGGACGATACATTTGTGATCATAAAAAGAACTGAACTGGACGAATCACATCGACTACTGAACTGTGTATTCAGAGGAATCCAATTTACCAGAGAAACTGAAGCTGACGGCTGCCTGGCATTCCTGGATGTTCAAGTGAGACGAACAAGCGAAGGAAATTTGGAAACCAGTGTCTACAGGAAGAACACGCACACAGATCAAATCTTGAACTATCACAGCAAGCATCCAACCAGCCATAAACGCAGCTGCGTTAGAACCCTATTCAAAAGAGCAGCAACACATTGCAGCACGCCGGAACTGAGAAGAAAAGAAGAAGAATACTTGTTCAAAGTGTTCCAGAGAAATGGATATCCAAGAAGCTTCGTACTACGCAACAAGTTCAACCGTACCCAGCAAAGAAACGATGATGAAAACAGAGTCAGACGCGCTCTTCCGTATGTGCAGAACATATCAGAAATCGCAGCTCGGGTCCTTCGGCCATTTGGAATAGAGGTCGCGCACAAACCAGTGTCAGTATTACGCAACCACTTCAACAATATGAAAGACAAAGTTGCGAAAGAAGAACAATCGAATATTGTCTACAAGATTACGTGCAGAGATTGCGAGAAGAACTACATCGGACAAACCGGCCGCAAGCTAAGCACAAGAATACACGAACACCGGTTAGCTGTACGAAGGCACGACCCAAGGTCACTGATTTCAATACATGTTGATCAATTCGGACACCAATTCGATTGGGACAACGCGAGGATTTTGGCCAAAGAAAACAACCGACGAGCGCGAGAATTCATCGAAGCGTGGCACTCAACAACAACATCGATTAACCAGCACCTTCAATTGGCTACAACCTATGGACCAATGAAAACGCGATGGACAAGATTGCAACACATGAATTCCACCAACCAACGGGCGTGATGGCGAACGGACAGACGGACCTTATAAAAACCAATGAATACCAATTTCAACTCACTTCGAAAGAAGTTCTCCTGATGATGTCATCTAGCCTGATGACGAAACGTCCACCAACATCTACACAAGCTCGGCGAACACCATCTGAACAACTATCTCGGAAGTTTCGGTGTAGGTAAAACAAATGAAAATGGAAACCTAGAATTATGCACAGTGTTCAGACATTTTATTAGTAACACGTTTATTCGAACAGCACCAACAGTTGCTTGGAAACATCCTTGCTCTAAACATTTGCTAAAGATTGATCGGTGTCTTGTTAGGCGCTCTAATATAATGGATCACTCCTCACCAGATCACATTGAAGCGCAGACTGCGACAATAACCATTCGCGGTTTGTGCGAAACAGAAGCTTTCCCAAAGGAGATTTCACCGCACCAAATTTTGTGCTACGAAAGGGAAAGACGTCACTAGCCTGCATGAACCTAAGCTATCTGCGTGATCTGCAACGCATTCAATTCAATTCAATTCAATTCAATTTTAATGGTCTAAAAAGCATATAGCTTGACAAAAACCACAGAATAATATGGGAATTACGAATAACATGGGGAGTAAAAACCCGAGTTCAACAAGACAACCCCAAACGAATCGGCTTGAGAAATCTGGAAATGGATATATAGTTGCACTTTCCACGCACGGTCAGAAGGAAGCTCGAACAAGCGACTGGTGCAAAGCAAAAACGTAAGAGTTGAGTAATGTGTTGAATGAGAAACGGTAAGCATTTTCGAGGTTCAATGTTATGTGAACAGATGAAAACTTACGACTTGAATGAACAGCTAGGAATAAGGTCCAACAAACTGCAAGACGAGATACAAATGACTATTTGCGAATTCGAGGATAAATCCTCATTTGCAAATTGAAATTTCGCTTTCAATGTGGGGACTGAGCTAAGTCCCACAAGTGGTGCATTGCAGCACCGGTAACTGTTTGGAATATTTTTCAACATTCCAATAAGAGCACGATGGTTAATTTTTGGTTTAAGCCAGATTTATATCATTAAGTAGTATATGACGTTCGAAAAGCCGCTTTCGCGGTTATTGCTGCTCATCAGGTATGCGTATCCGTGACCTGACATTCGAACGACGATCTGACTTTGTGCTAAATCCAATTATTTGCGAATTCGAGGATAAATCCTCATTTGCAAATTGAAATTTAGCTTTCAATGTGGGGACTAAGCTAAGTCCCACAAGTGGTGCATTGCAGCACCGGTAACTGTTTGGAATATTTTTCAACATTCCAATAAGAGCACGATGGTTAATTTTTGATCTAAGCCAGATTTATATCATTAAGTAGTATATGACGTTCGAAAAGCCGCTTTCGCGGTTATTGCTGCTCATCAGGTATGCGTATCCGTGACCTGACATTCGAACGACGATCTGACTTTGTGCTAAATCCAATTATTTGCGAATTCGAGGATAAATCCTCATTTGCAAATTGAAATTTAGCTTTCAATGTGGGGACTAAGCTAAGTCCCACAAGTGGTGCATTGCAGCACCGGTAACGCTTCAGATACCGGAGATTTTCACAGTATAAATGATGAGATTAAGGGAGACATTGGTCCAAACAAACTTGAAACGGCAACCATTACGTCTGGATCTATTAACCAGATTGTCGACAAAACTCAGCAGATGTAAAGATTAGTAGAGCACTTCTCCTCTCTTTGTGTAGGGTCAGTACGGTTTTATTGCATCTACTTGAAAATGTTGAGCGTTTGCCAACCATTAACATCTATATACTACCGCTACTCTTGATGATCTCAATAGGGCAGTCGAGCGCTTAGCGAAAGGGGAAATCGCTCTTGTCTAATAAATTTGCTGACAAGCTAAGACGATTGGGCGAGGGTTGTAGATGCGGGGGGCTGTATTCACACGCGCTACTTGCACATTTCTAATGCTTTCGACAGATTAGATCATAATTTACTCTTGAAAAAACTAAGGAAACACAGTATTGTTGGACGACTATACGAATTGATAAGAGATTATCTCAGCAAAAGACACATCCGAGTTCGTGTGAACGGCCTATTATCGAAGAAAATTGATGTCACTAGCGGTGTTATACAAGGCTCAGTGGTTGAACTAATACTGTTCCTGGTTTATATGAATGATAAACCAATACCAAATGACAGTAAGAAGGCATTGTTTGCTGACGATATAAAACTATGGAGGCGAATCAGCAATGGTGATGATTGTATTTTGTTACAAAACTATTTGAATGCTTTGAACAACTGGACATCCGAAAAAAACTGTCATTGAATAAGCAAAAGTCGAAGATCATTCAGATCGGCCCTTAACTTGGCTTCTCCTATCAATATAACCTTGGCGACGTAATCCTGAGGTACACTGAAGAAGAAAATGACCTGGGTGTCTGGATTTGCGGTAGTTTGTGAAATGGTCTACAATGTGAAGCCGTTTACAAAAGCGCGTCACGGCTGCTTGGCATGTTACGGCGGATATTTGGACATCATTCCCCAGGCAGTTTTCCTCTCATGATGAAACCATATATATACCCGGTTCTAGACTATGCCGCACAAGCCTGAACACCGGGGCTCCAAAAAGACATCTTAATTATGGATCGCTACTAAGCTTGTCATTGGACTGGAATATATGCCATTCGCCTAACGACACAGACGACTTGAGCTGAGGGAATTTGTACAAATAATAATGCGAGGTGATCTTTTTGTTAAATACGAAATACTCACTAACGTTTCCTACCCCCTGGACTTATTATTTCATTCCACAATCTGAACGAAACTGCTGCAGGTATTTTTATCCGGTACGTGAGTGCTTTGTTTGGAATTCCGTACCTTCGGATTTGGTAAGCTTAAACAGTTTGTCTACATTCAAATCAAAACTTGAAAATTATATGAGAGCTAATTTCTTGGAACACACGCTACTGTGCGGACGTTTTTTTGTCGCTCTGACAATTTTGATCATAACTTCGTTGCATCTGCACGGATTTATACAATTAAAGGATTCCGAGTATCACTCAACGATATCTATCGGATTTCATACTTTTCGATCGTGCAAGTCAACTTATCGCAAGTTACCAGTTTGACGGAAAAAGAACATTTTGTTCACGCGCACAAAGTTTTTCCCAGTACCAGCTATCCTACTGATTTTGCAATCACTGCAAAGGCCACATTGAACTAAAAGTTTCGATAAATTATTTCGTGTTCTATCTTCCGTGCTTCACGAATTATCGCGGATTAACTGTTCAATGCCGAAATCTCGCCAACGAACACTGCCAAATCACTCAACGGACAAAACCACCGTTATCGATCAACCGACAAGGCATCCGTTACAATTACTTTCCACGGGCACGAAGTATATATTAGCTGACTAATCAGAATCCGTTCAAGGGGCACGAATCAGAAAACGTTTATTTTTAGGCCAATCATGGCATCTGGCCGTCCTTTAAAAAGCGCTGCATAGCCTACACGCAGCATATTTTGACGATGTCGCTAGTTCAGGTTTTTGCAGAAATTTTCGGAACCGTTGCCGACATGCATTTATTTTATTATGAAACTCATTACCGTCGGGTGTTGTGCATTTACCTATTGAAAGGATTTTCATCAGCAAACTTATATATTGATGTGAAAAATGCAACCTCTCATTCACTTCATATAAAGCTACTTCTGAAGCATCGGACACCCTGAATCTTTAACCGTGTCTAAAAACAGGATTGACTCTTACCTCCACGAACATCATTATTAAATCCCATGAGGCTGATCTTCTTATGACATTCGCGTATTTTTTCACTTATTGCTTGCATTATTGAACACTGCAATATCCTGCGGTTGTTTTAAGCTTGTGCGCTTCTTTACTGAAATAAACCATTGTTACCTTGTTCCATGGTTAAGTTAATCCAGTTAGCATGTAATGCAACCGTTTCTATTTATATATATATGTCGTGCCGAAATCGTGGAATTGCCGATTCCGCGGATTCAGCAATCAATTTGCCGATTCCGCGGAATGGGCATTTCGTTGCTGATTCCGCGGAATAGGCAACGATTTGCTGAAAATGTGGAACTCATTTCTACCACTGCTGATTCCGTAGATTCAGCAGCCGATTCCGTGGATTCGGCAGCTGATTCTGCGGAATCGGCAAGCTATGTTTTTACTGTCTTTCGGCCGTTTTGTCCGTTATAAATTAGCGAGATTTTTATTTTTCGCTGATGAAGATGATGGTCAAAATGGAACAAATAATGTCGGGCGAATTCACTATAGGTTTATTAACCAGATAAATCGGTACAGACATAAATAAATAGTGGTACAATCAGGAATTCTAAAAGAAGTCTTTCCTTTTGTCACTATTTGTTCTTACATTTTACGTTCCAAGGATGGCAATGGGAAAGGCACAATGTTGGATGTGCTTTGAGAAAACATCTGCAATACCTGTAGCTCTTTCTCCAGTTTCATCGACCTGATCTTGTTCCCCGGCAGCAACAGCTTGTTCCTCACAAGCCTGATCTTGTTCCCTGGCATCAACAGCTGGTTCATCAGCAGCTTCCATGCCATGGATCTCCCTGAGAGCCGCCTCCAGTTGTTCCTCTGTTGTTATGTGAGCGAGAACGCCTGCAGGTAAAACCGTTTTCTGCAATCCTAGTCTTGGTTTCTGTCCGAATAAAATCTCAAATGGAGACGTATTTTGCAGGTTTCTGTGTGATGAGCTATTCTTTTGGAACTGCACGAAACGTAGGCCATCTGCCCAATTCGTTGTATTGTTATCGATTGTCCAAGCAATAAGCATCTGCTTTACATCAGCATTAGACCGCTCCACAGATCCCTGCTTTGTGGGTGCCTCGCGCGCCCATGAACTAGCTGCAGGTTGGGCCACATGGATTTCATTTCTGAGACTACATCCGCCACAAATTCTCTACCGTTATCACTCTGAAGAATGCTGGGCGCACCCATGAATGTGAATATATCTATGAGGTGGTACGCCACTTCGGCAGCCCTTTTACTCGTTAATGGTTTCAGTACCAAGAACTTGGTGAAGTGATCCTGGTAATTTAATATCTGTACTAAATTTCCACTTGGTGTTGATTCCATATTGATCAAGTCAACTTGACCACGGTCACAGTAATTTCGTGACCGAATGGGTTTTACAACAATTCCTTTGTTAGGTAAGGGTTTCTTTCTTTGACATGTCTCGCATGCAGCCAAAAAGAGGGACACCATCTTCATTTGTATGTTTGCGTATTTGTCATCAAGAAATCTTTTGGTTTTTTTTCACCGCCATGACCAGTCGACACGTGAGCTTCGTAGATTATGTCGAAGAGCTCGTCCCGAACGGCAAGGTAGTGAAGTGGATCAGCTTCATTTTTTCGGCTCTGAAAGAATAAAAAGAAAAAAGTTTAGAGAGCTAATGAAACTGATTTTGCTAAGGATGATGCTGTTGTTGCTGCTGTTGTTGTTTTTGTTGATGATGTTGATGGTGCCAACGACAACATCGATCGATGACAAAAATTTGTGTGTGAAAGAGTGCAAGAGAAATAAAGAGGCTTACCTTGACAATTTTCTTGACACCGCCAACTTCGACGACTGCAAATTTCTCCCGAAGATAGTAGAATAATTTGGATCGTTTACTGCCACACAAGGTTGCAAGCATTCAGGTGTATTCTTTTCGATTAGGCACTGTGAATTTAGACAGCTTTTCGCAGGCCACTGTTTCTTGAAACCGAGCCCGTTGGTTTGCTACATTCACTTCCATGATGCTGTCTCTGCAAGCACTGATGTAAAATGTATAATCACAAGCAATCAACAGCCTCTAATAGTCTTTTGTGTGAGGCACGTTCCCTGTGACCATAATGTTAATATTCCACTTGAAAATCTTTCATGCATTTCAACTTGAAAATGTAGTGAAAATGAACTTCTGATATTAAATCTAAAGTGAATTCACATAAAAATCTCGCTAATTTATAACGGACAAAAAGGCTGAAATACAGTAAAAACATAGTTGCCGATTCCACAGAATCAGCTGCCGAATCCACGGAATCGGCTGCTGAATCTACGGAATCAGCAGTGGTAGAAATGAGTTCCACATTTTCAGCAAATCGTTGCCTATTCCGCGGAATCAGCAACGAAATGCCCATTCCGCGGAATCGGCAAACTGATTGCCGAATCCGCAGAATCGGCAATTCCGCGATTTCGGCACGACATATATATATATAT